>PYXC01000134.1:1202500-1215000 GCA_015244755.2 Tenualosa ilisha | reverse complement strand
GCCAGCCCCAGCCTCAAAGCCAAGACACACACACACACACACACACACACACACACACACACACAGCTGTCCCCTCGGCCCCAGTGCTGCCCTGCCTCTATGCCCCTCAGCTGCAGCCATAGCTAGGCTCTGGGCCACCTGTTTAACAACTGCCTGGACTTAGTTCCTTGGTTAATTGGGATCTCTGATTGCCATAGTGGGATTTGGAGGTGTAGTGACAGCTCAGGACACAGACTCTATGGCTGATTGAAATGCACTGGGATTTGCATTTTACTCATGTTTATTGCCCGCTGTAATCCACTCTGGTAGCATAGTTGCTGTCTGTTTTCAAAACCTGGCTTTCCATACATCAGGTAGAAGGGCTAGAACAGTCATAATAGACTAACAGCCTAGAGTTGAGTTTGTTTACTCTTCTGTATTATAGTTTGCAGGCTGAAACTGTTGACATGCCAGGACATGTTTCTCAACACACACAATGATGTGTACTGACTAAAAGCTCATTGTGTCATCATGGTGACACTGGTTAGGTAACATCTCCGGTGTGTATTTCACCTTGATGAAAGGCCACACATCTAATGTAATAAGACGATACTATTGTAAAAGGCGCTGTATAAATAACACTGAATTGAATTGAATTGAATTAATGTCCAATCAGAGGGCTGAAGTACTTACAGGTAATTTGTAATGTTCAGACTAACACACTCAATTGCACGCCTCCACATGCACATAAGCATCAGTGACTAGTCCATCAGTTATGCTGCTATACAGAAAACTCTAAGAAGACAAAGGAGTCCTTTCCTGTAAGCAAGCAGAGCGCTTTATAGGTCAGGCTGGATTTGAGAGCAGGCTATTGTCATTGTGGAGCGCACAGGAAGCTGGCTGAGAGGGGGCAGGATGCATTCACTTCAGCAGCACTCTCAATGTTTCCTCTTCCCCTTCCCCGTCCTCCATCTCTGTCTCTCTCTCTGTCTGTCTGTCTCTCTCTCTCTCCTCCACAGGAAAACCATCACCACTGTATCCTTCTCTCCGGATGGCAAATACGTGGTCACTGGCGAGGTGAGTCCCCACACAGAGCTGTGTGCTGTGACTGAGGGGTGAAAATGCACCTATAGCCTTGAGCACTTCACCTGGAGTCCCTTTAACATTTAAAAATCTGTGCTCACACATGGTACACATCCTTCGTGTGCGGTGGCTCAACTGGTTGTACACGTGCATTCTGGGAGTGCGTGCAACTGATACTGAATCAACTGAATAAACACCAGCATCATTCTCAGAAAAGTAATATATCACCGATCTAGGATGTGGTCTCTGTAATGTAATCATTTTCAATTTTTATAATAATGCAATAGAACACTGACATATCAGAGTGCTGATTCTGTATGGCTGCTCTCAAGATTCTCTTAGCAACTTACCATCAACAAAGATTTTGAACAACTCACTGTGATGTCTCACACCTTTCATGCAGATATGTTTCAGATGCCACACGTTGCCGTGAGACAAATCCTCTGTAATCCCATCAACATTGTGTTCAAAGTGTCTTTGTAATCCAGCTCAAAACATCAGATTAAATTGCAAACTGCTGTATAGACAGTATTCTGCATGCCGTGAGGAAATTGGCACACCATGGTGGCATCTGTACTTCTAGCTGAGTCTGTTGTTATACATTGGAGGAGTGTTTTGATTGTGCTTGTTAGTGAAGCCTTGTCGCTCGTATGATTTTGGGGGAAGGGGAGTGTGTACTCATCTTCCCTGTCTGTCTGTCTCTCTCTTTCTTCGTTCGTGTGGATTGTATTCAAGCCATCTTTACTGATGGTGTTTCCTGTGGAGAGAGAGAGAGGCAGGCTAATCCTTTCCATTTGGTGTTAGCATATTAGTCAAGAGTGCGACTGCAAAGTGTGAGCGAGTGTGTGTGCTTACTGGGGTTACCATGGTAGCATGTGTGTGGGGGGGCACGGTGCCAGCCTGCACACACACTCGCACAGACTCTCCCGTCTGCTGTCAGAGAGAGGTGAACGGAGGCGAGAAAAGAGAGAAGGGTTGAAAGAGAGAGAGAGAAGAGGAAGAAGAAGGAGAGGGTGAAAGGAGATGGAAAGGCAGTGATTTGTAAGGCAGTCTCAGACAGAAAAGGGCACAGTCTGGTTCTGGTGACGGGCTGAGAGAGGGAGCTGAAAAGCAAGGGGAAGGAAAAAAGGAGAGGGGAGAAGAGTCAAAGGGAAATAAAAGAAGGAGCGAGTGAGGTAGTGAGATCGAGCCAGAAGGGTCCCAGCGGGTGGCTTTTACGGCTTGTCACCCCTCCCTCTACCATTGAAGAGAGACACACACACGCACTTAACACACATACAGGGAGACCTACACCACTCACCAGCCAGCCCCACTCCTGTCTTGGTGTGTATAAACCCCCCGTCAGCTCAGAGGATCAGCAGCTGCCGCCTGTTTCCACGGTCCCTGTTTGTTTCTTATTAGCTCCGCCGCCCCTGGAGTGCGCCATGACACCTCCTCACAACACCCCCTCCCCCCAACACACACACACACACACACACACACACACACAAATACACCACTGCCAGCCTCCACCTCGCCAGTGGCCCTGTCCTCCTCCACGCCGCTCTGCTTCAGTAAGCTCCCTCTCAAACACACTCCAGCCCAACATTTATAAATAAACCCCAGTGAAAACAACAGCCCCACACAGGCACAGGCCTTTTCCCCATAGCCGCCTGCTCTTCCACCAAAGCTGTCCCTAGAAAGCGACTGAAGAGTGTCCCTTTTAAGTGTCTATGGGGAAGGATTCTATTGCACAATGTGGCACTGGCTTTTTATGACCCGTCTGAATCAAGGCAGTCGTAGGGCCGTGCGTAACTGCGGCTGATGTGCTGCGCTAAATCCTGGACGGTCCTCATTTCGTCTCCCTTGATCTTGGGCGCTCAATCAAGTTGCATAAGGGAGATGAAGGCTTTAATCAAACTGACGCTTGGCTGCCACGTGTTGGTTAAAGACTGCTGGGTAAAGAGAACACTGGTGTCCTGACACGCCACTGTGGTGAAGATGTCCTTCTCATCACCAATTTGAATAGTGCACCCTCTTGCTTTGCATAGATTAATCATATTACTCCTCTGTTATGCAATGCTGTCTGTCTCAGTATGCCATTGTCTCAGTGTTGCTCACAGACATGCATTTTCTCTCTCTCTCTCTCTCTCTCTCTCTCTCTCTCTCTCTTTCTCTCTCTCTCCTCCTTTCCTCCACTCCTCATCGCTGTCTTTTCTTTCTTTAACTTGTCTCACACAACCTGATTTTCTATAATTGAATGGAATCTCAAAATGTACTAGAACAGCATTCATCAGCAACATTTTTAAAAACAATAAGCACAGCATTGACACGGTCCCTAAATGTCCCGTCCTGTGTGTGTGTTGTCGTGTCCAGAGCGGGCACATGCCGGCAGTACGGGTGTGGGACGCAGCAGAGCGGACACAGGTGGCCGAGCTCCAGGAGCACAAGTACGGCGTGGCCTGTGTGGCCTTCTCTCCCAATAGCAAGTACATTGTCAGCGTGGGCTACCAGCACGACATGATCGTCAATGTCTGGGCCTGGAAGGTGAGTAAATCTCCTTCTCCAGGAGCTCTGTGGTGCAAGGACATGCTAGCTACCTAGTCAAAGTTCACAGGGCACCTACATGCTAATGGAAATATGTGTCCATGGAAAGATGGAAAAAGAGTGGTAATGTGAGCAAATGTGGTAAATGAGGTATTGTTGACTTGTATTAGCCCATGTCAAATGATAGGATATGAAGAGAGACTGTTGCATAAATGAATATCTAGAGAGTCATAAAGTCTGTGTCCTTGACAGGCCTCTTTTTTGAGCTCATCTCCTTTTTACTTGTCAACAAACCCAGAATGTATCCACACAGGAAATGCTGACTAAATGAATGCCAGGAATAATTTATACCTTTTTCCTCCTCCTTCCAGAAAAATGTGGTGGTGGCTGCCAACAAGGTGTCTAGCAAGGTGACGGCCGTGTCCTTCTCCGATGACAGCTCCTACTTCGTCACGGCAGGGAACCGACACGTCAAGTTCTGGTACCTGGATCACACCAAGTCCTCCAAGGTCTGTATGCTAGAAGAATGCGTTCCTTCAACCAACAACCCAAATCCCTCTTGCCACAAACCACATTTTTCTAGCTCTTGTGGGAAAACTCAGCGTGCGCTGTGTATTGATCTAGCAGTCTCATCCAAAGCCACAGTTCCCAAAGGGGTTTGAATGTGATGAAAAAAAAAAAAACATGCTGAGCCAGTTGTAAATTCGGTTCAATTTCTGTCAGGGAAATTGTGTGTTGGGCGAAATGCACAGATGCAAAATGCAAATGATTAAAGTTCCAGTACCCTCTCACACCCCCATGTCAGCTTCAATCTGCTGGAATCTCACTGCAGTGTAGCTGATTCTAGCGTTATTGCCATCTCATTTGCTGTGAGAAACCAGGAAGCGTTTGTTGGTATTCCGCAGCAGAGGTGCTTACTCAGCATTTGAAACTTTCCTGCATGTGTCGACCACAAATAAAACATCCTTGATTCCAGAATGGCTCATATCTCATTGAATTTCCTAGTTAACCAGAAGTATGCCTACTCAGGCTAGCAATATATGAATGGGACCACAGGCTCACTCTGAAAGGTGTAGTGCTCAAAGAACTTGCAATGTATGTATGCTGTAAGCTCCCATCATCAAACCAGTGTGTCATTTCAATAGACTAGATTCTGTCCCCTAGCAATTTTATGATTCTTCAGGACGCACCGGTTACCAAGCAGTCTGTTCCCTGTGGGGTATTTACAACAGGCCAAGATTATTTTTTCATGCTGTTACTTACTTACAGTAATAATTGGAGCTCCTTGTTTCTCCTTCATTTGGATTCTTTAGACACCCCGTGTTTGATAGATTTCCCTGATAGAGATTATTGAAGCCCCTCACCCTCTCTGTCTCCCTCTCGTGTCCAGGTGAATGCCACTGTCCCCCTGCTGGGCCGCTCTGGTCTGCTGGGAGAGCTGCGTAACAACTTCTTCAGCGACGTGGCCTGCGGCAAGGGCCGCAAGGCCGACAGCACCTTCTGCATCACCACCTCGGGCCTGCTGTGCGAGTTCAACGACAAGCGGCTCCTGGACAAATGGGTGGAGCTGCGGGTGAGTTTGACTACAGCCAGCATGTGGATAAACAAACGTGTTGAGCGCTGCCTTACTATGACATAGATTGATTTTACATCTGTGGGTCAGGGGTTAGCCTCTTTATTAGCAGCAGGCGCACCTGGCAGAGACAGTTCCTTGGCTGCCCTAAAGCTCATTTGTCTGCTTTGAACAGCTGTGGCCTATTGGTGTTGTTTACCTCAGGATTAAGAGACTGTTGAGGTTGAGCGCCATAGCTTAAAGGCTCCACACCCAGAGGTGGGGCCTGTGTTGTGCTGTAAATCAAGTGTGCTCCACCAGATATCCTGTTACAGAATTGTTCACACTGAAAATGCTTCTGTCCCGAAGCCTAAGGTTAATGAGACTGTACAGTGAGCATCATTGTTATCAGAAGCGTTTGCCCTGATTGAGGGCTCACTTTGTTGTCTGATGTTGTAGCTCTGACTCGTCCCGTGGGTTTTGCTGCTTAAATGTTTGTCATTCCTGAATCCCAGTTGTCTCTTGTGCAGGAAGGCCCTGCTGTGTCTGTGTGTCTCATTTTTAGCCCACTCGACAAGTGTGTGTGTGTGTGTGTGTGGGAGTGAGTGTGTGAGTGAAGCTATGCATGTGTTAATCCTCCCATGCCGCTGTCTAATATTAGTGTGTTCTGCTTCTTCTCTCCTTACACACTGTCCAGCAAAACGACAGCATCACAGTAAGTGGCTTATCCGCGCTGCAGTTGTCGCCTCAGTGTCACATCTTAAAGCTGGGTGTCCCCCACCACCACCACCACCCTCCCACCATCCCGACAGTGCTAGTGTTCATTGGCCGGGCACCCCAGAGCGCCGCTGTCAATCACACCCACCTGTCCACTCCATTGGGTGTTTGATGTCAGAGGTCATCGTTAATGCCAATCATCACAGACTAAGGCATTTCCTCATCACTGTCTCATCACACTCTTTGTCAATCACCCCGTCTTCACAGTATGTTCAGTCTGTGGTGGTTACCCACTGGCTGATGGGATATGGAGTTCATTTTTGTGGTGGCCTCATTTGCACCACTCTTATTTTCTGCTGAGCTGTGTATACAGATGACTACATTTAACAGGCATCTGCTAGATGATGGTGGTGATTATTTATTCATAACCACACAGGCTGCTTCCATTTCGACTCTATGCGCAGAGACCGAGAACCCTGAAATGGACTTTCAAAATAAATAAGGGCCACATTTAGATGCAATGGGACTGTTGTTCCCTCCAGATTTGTGGAGAGTGCGTGACTTGATTTCTGCTAAAGATTTTGAACGACCTTGGGGTGAACTCAACACACCTCCCTCCCCAAAAAAACAAGCGCATGATCCAGAGCACAGATCTGATCTGGATAACACATTGGTGAAGCCACCTTTCTGCTACCAGTCAAACTGGGTGACACGGTCAAAGCAGGTGGGCTTCCCCTCTCACAATCCAGCTTTTGTGGCCCTCAGGCCCTCTGCTATCCAAATACATGAAGTGAATGAGAAGAGAGAGCGAGGGAGGGAGAGAGAGAGAGAGAGAGAGAGGGAGGGAGCGAGCTAGCGGAAGGAAAAGATGGATGGAGACAAAGGCCTCTCTGTCTCAACGCCTCATTGGTTACAAGAGCATGACATTCCGGGTCCATGATTTGATCATCAAAAACAAGCACCAAAAAAAAAAAGAAAAAAAAACTCACCCTTAAATGGATTCCTACCCATCATAACTACTGCCTTCATATTTACTGCAGACTTTGTGCTTAAAGGTTGAGGCTCTGGGTTAATTGGGTTAAACTACTAGAGGATGGGTAGCAATCACTCGTTTGAAATGAAGTCAGTCTTCCGGAAAGTGAAATTAGTTTCCACTCTAATAATTATCTATTGTGCCGGTCATCCTTACACCCCTCCCCCCCCCCTTTATATGTTGACCAGCAACATTCAAAAAATGTTTATGGTTGCAAACGGCTAAAGGGCCTTGAGAATGAATGTGAAAAAATTGGAAGCATGTGACATTCTTGCATGGATCAGTGGCACCCACACAGAGGCACAGAGAACGGGTCCCCTTGATCTCCAGAGAGCTTATGAAATGAGAAATCTCGCTCTGTACTTTATCCTTGGAAGCAGTGACAAAAATCTTTTGGATCAGTGCACAAATTACAGTGATCACAAACCTCTCACCACCGCCACCTTTGCACCTGAATAAGCCTTCACTGCCTTACATCTGTGTCGACCCTATGAGATGTGGGGTTTTTCACCTCCAGTGTTCTGAGTCACCAGAGACGAAGTGAGATATTCTGTGAAGTGATAATGTGTCAGTGGCGGGGAGAGAGATGGCCTGGAGACCTGTGTGGCAGTGCAAGCACATCTCAATCTCATGAGCTCACTTCCCACTCACCGGGGGCACAGACTCCATGGTTGCCTGGTGCCATTATATTCTGTAAATTGATGCTTATTTTTTGTCTCTCTCTCTCTCTCTCTCTCTCTCTCTGTCTGGTCCGTCCCTCTCACTCACCTCTCTAGACCACCATGGCCACGTCTCTGTCAGTGACGGAGGAGCTGATCTTCTGTGGTTGCGCTGATGGCACGGTGAGGGCCTTCAGCCCCATCAACCTGCACTTCATCTGCACACTCCCCCGCCCACACAGTCTGGGCACAGACATCGCTACTGTGGTGGAGGCCAGGTGAGACCACTCTGCATATCAATCCACACACACACACACAGGGCATAATGCTTTCAAGCACAGTGTGTCTATTTATGTATGGGTCAGGCCATATTTGAAAATGGAAAATCATAAATAACTGAACAGCTTCAAAAAACGATGATAAGATAATGATAAGTGATAATGATGAATGAATGAAAACAGGAGTCCCACTTGTTTTAAGCTCTGGGCATAAGAAACACATGGGAAATATCTCACTAAAGGTGTACTGGTTGAGTGGATGTTTTCTAGCAGTGCCTCTTGCGGCTCCAGTTGTTAAATTAGTTAGTTGTCAGTTGTGAAATCTTTCTTGAGGATAAAGGCGGCTGCCAACCAGTCTAGCAAAGAATGCTGTGGAGGATGATTGCAGCTGCTCACTAAAAAATGTGATGATGGAGGTGGTGGGGCAGCTAATACTGCAGTGTGAATAAGAACCTGAAATCACCAGGCCCAGGTGTCTTCACTGAGGAAAATGAACTTTCTGTATGTGATTATGCAATAGAATATCTAAAGTTATGGTCTGAGGAACCTTTCTCTGAGCTCTGGTCATGTGGCATGACACATGGCAGGAAGGCTGTCTGTCACACTTATCTGACAGATAAAGGCTGGTGAAACAAGCCGGACCGCCTCCGCTGACTCATGGTGAAAGCTGAGACCTACTTTAGGAGTTTATGTACATACAGCTAAAACCTGTTTAGCTTCTTTTCAAACACCTCATGTAATTTAGTTTACTCAAGTGCATGTGGTCCTGTGACTGTGTTGTTATGAAATATCCAAAGCTTGGAAGGCCAGTGGTTTGCAAAGACTGCAGTGGTTACATGCTTTCTATTGCATTTGAGTCCATTCTGCTGTGCTGTCAGAAGTATCAGATTTCCAGAATGTCATTTAAATTCCTGATCAGTGATCACAGTAAGCCACTTCTTTTCTTCAGAGCCAACCTCTCCCTTTTTCTCTGCATTGTGTGTCTGGCAGCGGAGAGGAGGGGGGCTTTTATCAATGTTGTGGTTCTCCACTCCAAATGTCACTGAGATCATACACTGGCTATGACAAATGGCTCCATTGTGGCGGCCAGAGCAGCCGTGTGTCTCCAGCCAGTGCTGAGACAGAGCTGCAGACTGGAGTGGGCTGGATGGTATCCGGCTCCAATCTGATGCCTTCATGCATATGCAAAAAAGCTTTTCATGTCAGGAAAGAAAGGCAATTTCCTCCCTTTTCTTCTCTCCCTCTTTCTTCTCTCTCTCTCTCTCTCTCTCTCTCTCTCTCTCTCTCTCTCTCTCTCTCTCTCTCTCTCTCTCTCTCTCTCTCTCTCTCTGTCCTTTCTTCTTGTAAATGTGTTTGGGTCCTGCATATCTGTATGATTCTGCAGTCCAGGCGGATGCTGTGTGCAGGTCCATCTGTGGCTTTGGCCTGACTTGTTTTTCCTCTAGGGGCCCTTCATAAAATGTCTGCTTGACAGGAACATGTAAGCACTGCTCATAAATATGCAGACTTTTGTTTGGAGGGTTTATTTCTTTATGCGTGTATGCGTGTATGCGTGTGTGTGTGTGTGTGTGTGTGTGTGTGTGTGTGTGTGTGTGTGTGTGTGTGTGTGTGTTTTGCTGTGCATGCACAAACCGTACTGTTTGGCCATTGTGCTTGTGTGTACATATAGAATTGTGTGTGTGTTTGTGTGCACACACACTCGTCAGGTCAGTGCATGCCAGAGACTGTTTGACACAACATGGTCGAGCTTCTCAGCTGCAGAGGGATTTTCATGTCCCACAGAAACATTCCATGAGCAACAGCAGGCCAGCTCAACGCCAAGTGCAACTATTCAGCATGAAACTGTTCACAGTTACTTACTTATTGTCCTCTTATTTAACAGCTCTAGACTTAGTTGAGTTGGGTAAGAACAATAGAACATCAATATCTGATTTTCATGCTACAGTCCCTTTTAGGAATCATAGAACTGTGCTGTGAATGTAATGCCGTGAACAAAATTTTTATTCTGTGGTTGTACACCAATACTGCTCCTGTCTGTGAAATGTCATAAATTAGTGGTTGTTACATAAAATTGCACAGCACTGTGTTTGTGATTAGACTATGAGCGAGAGATGAAATATGCCACTTAATAACAGAATCCACTCGACAGGTCAGAATATCGCATTTTCTTTTTGGTTTTCCCATCAGCCACCTGTTCTCCTATAAGACGGATGCTCGGTACCCAGACACGGTGGCTGTGTCGTACGACCCAACAAATCGCTGGCTTTCGTGCGTGTACAACGACCACAGCCTGTACGTGTGGGACGTCCGAGACCTGAGGAAAGTGGGCAAGGTCTATTCGGCCCTCTACCACTCCGCCTGCGTGTGGAGCGTAGAGGTAGGTGGACACACTCATCTGGTGGCGGACAATTTGTGTGTGTGTGTGGGTACGTGTGGGTGAGTGCTGATTTCATGGGGTGATTTCACAGGGGTTGGGGTGTGTGCAGGAATGGTGTGGAGTGCTAAAGTTCATGCCCCAGTTATCGCATCTGCACTGGAGGCGGGAGACTCGTGGAAATGTGGCATAGCTCCATGGGTGACTCCCTAGGCACTCCCTGGGCAGAACGGTGTATGGCACCACGGTGTGAGAGCGGGGTGTGTTTGCTTGTGTGTGTGTTAGGGAAACAGAGAGAGTAAAGGAAAGAATGACAAATGTATGCCAGTGAGTTGATTGTGTTTGCTTGACAAAGGGTTAATTAGCAGCATGTGCAAGATCCAGTAACCACCATAAACAGTTACTGCTTGCCATGGCCAGCAGTTAGTGTGTCATTTTAGAAATATGTTGCCATTATCTGTAATGATTTTGACAACTCAACTTTTAAACATGTAGATGCCATAATGATTGGTCTGTACTAAGAAACTGGCTTAGAAAGACATTCATAAGAGTAACTCGTAACATTTTGAATTATGCTCCATGATATGGCTGGCCACTGACAGCTCGAACAGGTTCATGATATGTTTATGGCCTGGTTATGTTCAATTTGAAATAAAGATTTAACCTAGTTACTTGGCCTAGATGATATATTATACATGTTATTGGCCGCTGGTTCCTTTCAGTTTTGCCCCATTTTCCTCAACCTGGTCACACATATTTTCTACATATGACCTACATTTTGTGATAAATAATAGATCCTATGGAGCTCTATGGCATATACAGGCTTGTCTGTTCACACTTCACACCTTCACCTAACAGTGCTTAGCACCCTGCTTACCAGCCCAGTACAAAAACATTATGGTTTCACTGAAAAATGTCTGCCTTGATATATCAAAGGTATGGAGATAATTTTTTGAAACAGTGTTTTTTGGTTTTTTGGTTTCAACCCTTATTTTTTGTTTTCAAAGCAGTATTTTGTGTTAGGCTTTTTTTTCTTCGCTTGAATAATAAAGACACAAAATTATCTCGTGATTTTGTTGAATCATTCATTGTGTCGTTATATATGATATGATTTACATGACCTCTGTAATGATTTACATGACCTCTGTTACAGTTCATATCAGTACATGAAGTGAGTGTATTTTTGTTTACATGATGTTTTTATCATATGTTCTCAGATGTACCCAGAGACAAGAGAGGGCGATCAGCCTTGTTTGCCCCCCGGTTCCTTCCTCACCTGCTCGTCAGACAACACAGTCCGCCTGTGGAACACAGACGCCCACAACGCCAGCCTTAGCCGCAACCTCATCAGCAACGTGAGTGAGGGGAGGCCTGAGTGCCTTAACCGCCTGCTGCTGCTGCCGCCTGGTGTTGGGCTCATCCCATGTAAACTGAAGAAGGTGGCCATGGTCTGTAGATCTGGACCAGGAGGGCATTATTTTGAATTCACCACTGGCTTGTATTAGTTAAACCAAAACAAGGCAAATCAAAAGATTTAGGGAACCACCTCCTGGTTCCTTCTGGACATCAGGAGCAAGAGTTATGTGGTCAGAATCGAGACATTGGTCTGACCACCTAACCGCCTGCTGTCAGCAGTGTACTGAGTAGACTGAGTAAGCTGGCCATGATTTAGAAATCTGCAAGAAGCTGAGGTCAGTTTTTAAGACTCCCTTATTGTTACCCCCATGACCCATCTCACTCCTTGAGTTTAACACTATGTCAGGCCACTACTACACTGTCCAGCCATAATTCCTGATAACCACCTATGGACTGACTACGATGTAATGTAAAGCAGGGTAATACTCTGGAACTATTATGATGCTTAGCTAAAACCATGGACAAGTTGTAGTTTATCATGGTTACTACTTATTGTACTTGTCCTGCATGACCCCTGGCAGTTGGGTTAGCCCCTTGAGTCATGGATCGGCCCAAGGCTTCTTCCTAGACTAACTAAACGTAAGGGAGTTTTTCCTTGCCCCTGTTGTTCTTGGGTGCTCCTTCTGAGACAATACTATTGTAAAATTTGCTGTGTAAATAAAATTGAACTGAAGTTGAACTTTGATTCTGGAGGTCAAAAGAAGAAAGAGGAAAATATGATTCACATCTAGTCTAAAAGTAGACATATTTAGTAGACACATTTTTGTAGTCTACCGAGGCCATATGACCTAGAAAGAGCTATCGATTTCTTCCAGGCAAAATAGCACAAGAGAAAGTGACTTTCCAAAACAACAGATTTGCCTTTGAGACATTTTCCACCTAA
>PYXC01000134.1:1112500-1197500 GCA_015244755.2 Tenualosa ilisha | reverse complement strand
TAGCCCCGACCCCTAGAGTGGGCTTAAAGTCTAGGGTTGTTGATGCTGATACAGGCTTCCCCCATGTTTGGTTTGCCTACCATAAATTCTGAGACACACACACAAACACACACACACAAACAAACACACACACAAATCAAACACACACATTCCATTCTCCTTTTTCAGTATGTGTTAGATATTCTTTATCTCACTATCCTACTCTCACACAAACACACACACATTCACAAAATCACATCCACGAGTATTTTTAACCCCCCTCCCACCTTCCAAAAACCTACCCCTATAAACAAATACAGTTGAGATTCATTACAAAAGCCCGTGGGAAATCCAGCAGGGATTTAGCCGAGGCTCCCCCTGCTTACGATCCTCTCCCGTCAGGCTGCCTGCCTGCTCAATGTGCCTCCTCTGCCTAAGCCCGGGGTTTAGCCTCTGAACGGCAGAACAGCCCATTACAAAATAGATTACCTTGCTATGCCTAACCTTGGCTATCGAAGGAATCAGCAGTTTTGCTGTGTTAATAAGAGTCAGTATCGGTGTGTGTGGGTGTGGGGGGGGGTCGGGGGGTTGGCATAGAGTTCATAGATGGCAAGGCTGAGTTATCCTAGTTGGATCAATAAGGCAAGATGAGAAGTTAACCTTCGTGAAACGCCCCTCTCCAAAAAGTGCTGAAAGATGAGTTTGAAGTTGTCATCATTCAGCATTCAATCTTTTTAGGGGCTTGTAAAAAAAAACATCCCTCTGCCCATGCGGATGAATCAGCCCAGATGCTGCTGACCCATTCAGTTTCCAGTCCGCTCCGGTCCTCATGCAAGCGTGTCATTATCATTCCGAGGCTTCTTCTGGTGCCTGTAGAACCACACCGTCTTGGACTCCAACTCTGTAGTTGCTGTGTGTGTATGTGAGATGCTGGGCTAAAGGCGTATAATCCATACGTAACCTCTAGCAGGAGATCTGTTCCAATTGAAGATTAATGAGTTGGACAACAGAACAGTTAATTGGTTATGTGATCACTGGATATGGTGCTGTGGGTCATCATTCTCTTCTTGTCCATGTGACAAAAAGACACAAAATACTGTCAGGTTTCGTCTTCACAGGTTTCTGTGTGTGCACGTGCAAGTGTGTGTGCATGTGCGTGCGTGCCCCTGTGTGTGGTATTTTCATGAAGCACTCTTTCCTAATACCCCGTCAGCTACATTAGAAGAGTGTGAATGATCCTTTTGGTGTTTCAGCAACTGACAATTCACTGGCCACCTCCATATTGAGTCATTAAATAGTCTGGCACTAGAATGGACTCGAGATATTCTGTCTGATTTCATTGAGCTGCTCATGGCCAGTTACTGAAATGTTTGTGATAAGAATGTTCTAGAAATTGCCCCTGTTAGCTATACTGTTAATAATCCCTGTGCTCTGGTCCTCTCCTTTGGGCAGACGGATGAGGGGACGGTGTTTACACGAACCCACCACATCGTGAGGAAGACGACGCTCTATGACATGGACATCGATCCCACCCGCAAATACGCTGCCATTGGCTGCCAGGACCGCAGTATCAGGTGACCTGGTGTCTTGAGCCTGCTCTTGTAGTTTGTTTGTTTAGTCTGATTGTTTATTTACATGTGTGCTGGAGGTCCATATTATTCAGTTGTTTGTTTTATTGTTTGTTTGCATGTGTGTGTGTTGGGAGGGGGCTGTTTATGTTTGTCCTTGTATCACTGTCACCTTAATGATTGTCCCCAGTCTGAGTGAGTTTGGATCCATGCAGTGTTATTTGGGATGTAGGAGTGTCTGTCTGGTCCATTTGCTCATCCCCTGGGCCATCTGTCTGTCTGTATATCTATCTATCTGCATGTGTGTGCCAGAATTGGGGACGTGTATTTGAGTAAATGTGTTTTGGCTTGACGTCTGTGTCTGTCTTGTTTGTGCGCAGAAGTGGCTTAACGTTCAGGTGGCGCAGACGTAAGAGTGAGATTACGGCTCTGTTTGGATAATCCTAGCACTTGACGCTCACTGGCCTGTGTGTGTGTGTGTGTGTGTGTGTGTGTGTGTCATGAGTGTATGCATTTGTTTACCCTCCTCTGAACTGCGGAACTAAAAAGCTGGGAGAGGAACCCCATACACAGGAAGCATCATCATGGCCCAAACACATTCCTGTGGAGCTCCTTTGTCCCGCAAACCCCTCAGATTTCAAAATCCTCTCCTCAGTTTTATAGGGATGATTCAGCTTTCTGTGAAGGTCTCTCTTTCTCCTCTTTAAAAATCGCCTTTTTTTTGGTTCATGTGACCAGTCGTCCTTCACCGCATTGTTTGCACATGTGCAGCAACAAAGGACTCAAAGGGAGCCGAATCATCCCTTCAGGGGTGACTTTAACTGAACAAGGCGAGGTTTTTTAATAGATTTGCACTAAGGGCCAGGGTTCATTTCTTCTGTTCCAAAAGGGCCAGACAGACTCTGTTTTGTGCCTTATGTAAGCTCCTGGAGAGGCTGAATGGTCGATCGCTCCCACAGTCTCTGCCAGCTCCTCTTAGACACATACAGGGGTGCCCATTCTCTCGCCATCTCTCTCGCTCTCTCTCTCTCTCCCCCTCTCTCTCTCTCAGTGGTTGGCAAAGCAGTGAGCAGCTTGTGCTACAGTGACCCCTGGTGGACAAGTGCACTTGTTGCCTTTTTCATTCAGTTGTGCTTCAGGCCTCCAGGGTCTCTTCTTCACATCATTCTGATCACAACCCCTTTGCAATGTTGTGTTTATTTATTTTTTATTTTAATGTTGCAACCACAATGTGGGCCAGTCTGCGTGCTGCTGGATCGACACCCTTTATTCCTCACTGACCATGACTTCAAACTTCATTAATCCCTGCTATAAGCTTCTTGTTTCTTCTTGTAGGATCTTCAACATCAGCAATGGCAAGCAGAAGAAGCTGTACAAAGGCTCCCAGGGAGAAGACGGGACTCTTCTTAAGGTAGATACTGGGCTTTGTTTGTGTTGGGTGACTTTACCGTGAGCCAGGGCTGACTCATGCACGTGTGCTGAGGTTTCAGCTGGGTCCACATCGACTGAAGCATGAGTCACTCACCAAAAATGGTCAGAGTTCAAGTCCGTGCACGTTAAAGACAAAATTTATACCTCTGAATACATTGTGATAAATGTCGGTCAGAGCACTCAAATGTTGACCTAAAGTTGTGCAACCCCAGTGACCTACATCCTGTCTGCCCATGTGCAGGAATGTTTTATCCTTTGTATTTACTTCTTTAGCAGTGTCACAGTTCTGTTTTTTAACTGTTATGTTATGTTTTTGAATTGAAATGGCCCTCTAGAAGAAAGAAGAGTAAGAAATGACGGTTCAATGCCTGATCATTCTCTCTTGTGCGCTCTAGGTCCAGACAGACCCATCAGGCTTGTATGTGGCCACCAGCTGCTCAGACAAGAACATTAGCATCTTTGACTTCTACTCTGGGGAGTGTGTGGCCACCATGTTTGGACACTCAGGTAAAATGGAAACAATCATATATATATATATGTATGGGGAAAAAATCTAATTAATCACAATAGAATATTTAAGTTAATCTCTATTAATCACAGTTTGTCGCAAATTTAATGTTCCAGAATTCTCCTTTATTTTTCTGTCTATGACAGGGGTGGCCGATGACATGATTTTATATATATTTGATTTTACTACTTTACCACTGACTTGAGTAATTCAGACACTAAATGTAAAGTTTTGGTCTTCACCTTTTAATTTAATTGTCATTGTCGTTTCCTCTAGAAATTGTGACTGGAATGAAGTTCACCAACGACTGTAAACACCTCATTTCAGTGTCTGGAGACAGGTATGGCACTGCAGAAGACCCAAAGTGTATCTGTCAGCTCTGCAGGATATTATATTGCCATAGGTGTCATAATTTTGTACATCTTACCTTTCTACGTGTGTGTGTGTGTGTGTGTGTGTGTGTGTAGTTGTATCTTTGTATGGCGTCTGAGCCCTGAGTTGACCATCAGCATGAGACAACGCCTCTCTGAGCTCAGGAACAGCAACAAACCAGTTCAGAAAACACCTCCACACAAACCCATCCCTCTCAGGTACTGAACACACACCTTTCCCCCTTTCTGCTTCACTGAATGTTCTCTCTCACACACACACAAATACACACACACACACAGAAGGAATTCTGAAGCAAAGACTTATTCACGGCAATAAATGCTCTTGCCATTTTGCTTCAGCACACGAAGGGAAGTTCAAAGCACTCCTGCCATTGCCACCTTGTCGTCTGACAGTGACAAAGAGGTAGAGGAGGAGGAGGGTATCGAGGAGGAAGATGAAGAGGAGCTGGCTTACCCACTCACCTCCTCCGGGAGCAGCACCGGAGAGGACAACGGTAACCACAGCAACCTCTCTCCCACTTGTCAGCAGTTGTTTATCAAGTTATCCCCACGATATAATCACCATGTGCACGAGCAGGGCTTTACTGATGCCATCAGTCAAACTTCAAGAGTGGTAGATGACATTTCTTGTAACCTAGCAACAATAAGCATTTGAGAGCAACGAGGTTCTGGGTGCTGTCAGCACAAAAAAATGCATCAGTACTCTGTGATACAGGACTTAAGGTGTGTGTGTGTGTATGTATGCATGTTTGTGTGGCTTTGTACGTGTGTGTGTGTGTATGTCCACGTGCGTGTGGGTACTTATGTGCATGCGTGTGTGTGTGTGTGTTACCATTTAATAGAGGAGTGTTACTGTACTGTAGCAATTTGAAACTAACCCTCCTGCATCAGGCCAATTTGATTAAGTCCGGGAATGTATTTAAGGAGAGACCAGTGTTGTTTATCTCCTGCAGGTCTAGTGTGGAGACTAGGGGCTCTTTGTCTGGTGCGTCTAACTTTGTCTTTATTTTCTTGTGTATTAGGTTCGTCTGAGGAAAGACACAACACTCTCAATTCCTACGTCCGGGAGGGCAAAAAGGTACGTGCAGGAACAAGATCATGTGATAGCTGCCCGAGTGTCCCTTTGTGTGTAGATGTTGCCATTGCAAGCCTCGCATTCTTGTCTCATTTACCCAGTCTCACTCTCCTGGTGTTGACTCTCAATAATGTTATATTAGTGCATCCAGAGGTTAGCGTATTTGGCTTCAGCACATTCTGTCCCTCACTCTTAGAGTTTAGTTGCACTCCTCAGTCCTGATGTTTCACCCTGTAAGACTCAATTTTGTTTATCAGAAGCGAGGAGGAATTGTTTTCTTTTCCTCTATAATTTGCCTCTCCTTGGTAAATATGCATATCACTCACACTTCCTTCACTCTGTGTGTGTGTGTGTGTGTGTGTGTGTGTGTGTCATCCTGACAGGATGGCAGTCGGCGGTCTGAGGGGAGCGGCGTGACGTCTGACGGCTCCGGGTTAGGCTCGGGCCCGCGTCCCCGCCGTCGCTGGTCCAGACGCATCGGCAACATGGAGCTGATGGTCAAGTCCATGCTGGACCTGCGGCAGCTGGAGTCCTTCGCCATGCCACCCTCCCCCGTCAAGAGCCCCATTCACGAGAGACTGGCAGCTGATGAACACCTGGGCAGCACAATCAGCCTGCAGACCATCACCGCCTGGGTGAGAGAGATCAGAAGCTGCATCCTCTATGGCTGCCCACCTATCTTTCATAAAAGCACTTATAAGGCTTTTTACAGCAAAAATGCTGCTTTGGCAACATGTCCTGAAATTAAAAATACCATTAAGGAATGGCTTTAGGGGGATTATATTTACCTTTTTTACATGGGTGTTTATATTTACTTTTCTACTTTTGACCTTGCAAAAGGCTGTTTATGACGGCTGATGCACGACTAAGATGAAATGTGTTGACCTTGTGGTGTCTGTTGGTGTTTCCCAGGAGGAAGAGGACACCGGGGACAGGGCCCGGCGGTCCCACCCTCGCCCCCAGTACATCAGACTGGCATCCGAGACGTCCGACATCGAGCCCGTCGTGCTCTACCCAGAGGGCTGTGATGACCGAGTCAGCCTGGCGGGGAGGTGAGGGTGAACACCAGAACGCGCTGAGTAACCTGGCCCAGTCTCCGTTAGCTTGCGCACACCAGCTCAGGCCTTCAGTCTGTGTGTAGTGCTCACACGCTCACTAGAAGAGTTCGTACACATGTTCATTCCAGCGTTTTTGGAGTCTGTATGGCTCAGATTGTGATTGCTGGTCAGGTCATGGTCAAAAGATGGTGGTCTTCATTTAAATGTGTCTACAGAGTCAGATAGTGTGAAAATGTGTGTTTAATATTTCAGTATGTAACAGCGTGTGTGTGTGTGTGTGTGTGTGTGTGTGTGTGTGTGTGTGTGTGTGTTTGTATGTGTCAGTGAGTATCAGGTGAAGGAGACCACTGGAGTCTTGGCCAGGGGTGTGAGGGGGGGCCACTGCCATGACAAGCACAGCCCAGACAGCGCCTGCTCAGTGGACTACTCCGGAAGCAGGCTCTCTAGCCCAGAGCACCCTGGAGAAGGTGAGAAACACACACACACACACACACACACACACGCACACACACCGACACACACAAACACAAATATCTGCACTATCAATCACACGGTTTGCATTATGCAAGTCCATCTGTTGTCAAGCTCTTGCTGCCTTACACACACACACACACACACGCACGCATGCAAGGACACGCTACTTATTTGGAATGGAACACACAACATTCAGAAAAAAATGGCTCCTCCTGCAAGCTCACCTGACCTTTACAGTCAGATGGAATAAATCAGAAAGTGTGTGTGTGTGTGTGTGTCTGTGTATTAGACACTGACCCCACAGAGCCTCTGAGTGTGGATGGGAATTCATCTGAACTGGACATGGAGGAGCTGGAGGAAGAAGAGGAGGTGTCTCAGAAGAGTGATCCCAAGTCCTCGGTCCCACAGACGCCTGACCAGGAGGCCTTCCTCAAGATGCACTTTGGAAACCTGTCTGAACAAAACACACCAAGTGAGTGTGAACTGTCTTCCTAAAAAACTATGTTTTTTGATATTAAATTTATACAGTGTGCTTTTTCACTCTCAAATGGAAATATCCTTTTTGCATGACCCAGTTAAAATTTCAATCCTCCTGTATTTTTCCACAGCGAGTCCGACCAGAGCCCCACCCAGCGCTACAGACAGTGTGAGCATCTCAGCCAAATTCCTGTCCCAGGCCTCCACTGGCAGGTACAGTATGGTCCAGGGCCGTGACGGCGTCATAATGTGTGATCATGTGTGAAGTTATTTCATTAAAATGAAATCATCATCGTAAGAAACAAATTTTTTAGACCAGTATGGAGGATTGGGAGGGTCTCAAGTTATGTATCATGTTTTTCCAGAATTTACTTACATTTTGGAGACACTTGCATCTTTGTTTCATCTTTTTCTGTAAAACTTTTCTAACTTTTCTCATGTGCTTTTGTACGTCATGTCCACAGAAGTCCATTCCCTTTCCCCTCTAAGTCAAGTGCGGACTCAAGGACGGCCAGCGGAGTGGTGCGGCCGCCGGTCTCGGAGGTTCGTCCTCTCATGGAGGAGCGAAGTGCTTCCCCAGTGCGTCAGGAGGTGGAGCGTGCATCCCAGAAGGCTCCACCTGCTCGCTGCACACCGCAGAAGAAGAGGGTGTCAGCGGACAACCGGCGGGTGATTGGCCCTGTGGCCAAGGCAGTAGCCGCCCACAGCAGCGGTGGGGTGATGAGGAAATCTCAGTCGGCTACTCAGCTGAACATCGCAGTTGAGGGTGAGATTAGAGTTTACTGAAAAGATAAGATTAGCAATTATGCTATGAGATGTTCCTATTCCTTATTTGCGTTTGAACTTATGGATTGTTTATTTGTCATAGGTTTAATTTGGAACTTCTTATCTTTTGATTCCTTTTTTGTAGAAGTCAAAAGTGCCAAAAGAATAACGCTGTGTTAACACAAATATTAATGGCTGTTTGGGTAATGGGCTGTAAGGGCGTAATCAGCTGTCATCTTTGAGTTAACTGCTGTTGAATGTGTTCTCATTATTTGTCTTCTTCATCTGATTTCTTCCTCTCTCTGTTTGTTTTCAGCCGAGACATCTCAGACGCTTTCTCGACCCTCTAAAGAGGTGGCACCTCAGCCTCACGTCAGTGATCGCGCTCATCCCACCCCGACTCGACGCACTCTGCCCTCCGTGCCCACCATCTCCAGCCCAGTGTCTCCGACGTCCCGCGACGGACCCACCACCCCCACCACGTGTCCCAGGCCCTCCAAGTCACGCTCCTACATGAGCCCCACCACCAGCTCCATGGCCAAGATGTCGCGCTCTATGTCCATCGGCGAGTGCCTCAACGTGGGGGAGTCTGCAGACGACGCCAGCACAACCTCAGAGAACCGCCGCGGCTCCGGCTCCGAGTCCACCAAAAGTGGGTCGTCGGCGACCAAAACCACCGTGCCCGTGGTTCTGTCCTCTGGTTTGGTGTCGTCCCCCTCAGGCGTTGTTACGCCTCACGCTGCGGTCGTCCCTACCCTGAACGCCTCCTCTCCCGGTGGCTCCTCCAGCAAGGGACTCCAAGGCAAGCTCTCAGGGAGTACTCTGAGACCCCAGCTGAATGTGGACATCTCCAAGCCCCTGCCAGATAAGCCCTCGGTGGCCTCCTTCTCTCCCAGTGGCAAGTCCTCTAAGGCGACCCGGGAGGAGTCTACCCCCTTCCGCTCTCCACCGAGCGTCAACCTTCTTCAGGGAGGCTCCCAGAGCCAACCTCCAGCGCACTCCAGCAATGTCCAGATGGTCACCGCACTCTGCACCAACGCCTCTCCAGAAGTCCCCCAGGAGAGCGGCCCGCCTGCACCCTCCACCGAGCAGAAGCAGAACTCCGAGAAACCCGCTGAGGGCAGACAGACAAGCTCTCACGGGGAGGAGAGGAGCTCTGCCGTGCCAGAGATGAACCCAACCATGGCGGACCACTTTGGCCTGCCAGTCCCAGCGTCTCCATCCCCATCCCAGCCCTCGCAGGAAGCAGGTTTGCTCCGCCGCCAGGCGTCCTTCATCATCCCGACTATGCCACTCCGTGTTGGCCTGCCCATGCACTTCTTTCCCGCTGGGCTCTGGCACCTCTCTCCTTCCTCCTGCTCCTCTTCCTCCATCTGCTCGTCACCACCATCATCCTGTCCGACTCTTTGCCATTACCACCTCAGGGGTGAGGCATGCTTCCCTCTCAAACTGCTTCAGTCTGGTTTTCCTCTAACATTGTAACATTGCCACTGTTTGCTTGCCTTGTCTTTTGTCATCTTTGCTTTCCTCACTTTTCTTTTCTTCTCTTTTCTGTTCTCTTCTGCCTTTTTATTTCTGTCTTCTGTGTGGACAACTACCTGTGTGTGTCAAATGTCACTCACTACACACACACTAAACTGGTTTCTCTTCCATCAAATTCACTCGTCTGGCCGTTCCCCCCCCCCCCCACTTGAATTCCCTGAAATGTAACATTGCTTTCTCTGTGTCTTAGACCCATCAGTTAACATAGACGCCTGCAGAATAGCAGCTAGTGAACTACAGAGCAGCATCAGAAGGGCATGTCAGCTTTACCGAATGGTAAGAGCCTTCAATCCCTTACTGTGTTCTTATGATGAATTATGAAACCAATATATCCATCACCAGATCAAGGAGGACTAAAACTCATGCTACATCGTACATCATTGCTATTTATTTGTCACAGGTCATGTATAACATACGAACAAAAAATGCATTACTGAAAAATCTATTTTCATTGATATCTATACAATGTCTTTGATTTCATAACAGTGTTTTATGAAAGTTGCTCTAAATGATTTGCACAGACACATTAATATTAATTATTTTGTGTGTGTGTGTGTGTGCATGTGATTTTGCTGCCCCAGGTGAACTGCGGCACCAGTACTGATGTTCCTCAGGAGCAGCTGGAGATGTCCCGAGTGTTAACTGAAGCTCTGGATGGAGTGAGGGCAGAGCTGAATGCCCTCCAGCCCTTCGGTCCAAACCTGCCCCCGGGAGCAGCTGCCGCAGGCCTGCTGTGTACTGTGGGTGGCCGAGCGTCGGCCGCGGGTGAAGACAGAACCATGGCCTTGCTAGAGCAGTACTCTGAACTCCTGCTACGGGCCGTGGAACGAAGGATGGACAACAAGTACTGATTACATTAAACAAAACAACCCAACAAGTCAGCAAGCTTGAGATTTGCTGACCGACTTCCATAAAAAGACAGAGGAAGTCAGACTTTTATCAGCCCCTTTTTTAAATCAAAAGAATCTCTGTTTTCTAAGACATTAAAAGAGAACAGTTGGAGAAAAAAAAGCCTGTGTTTTTGTAAGGCCTTGAGAGACTAATTGCTTTGTGTTTGAGACTAAGCCCAACAGAGGATGAAGGAGTGCTTCTATTTCTTCTTGATTGTACCCACTTCCTCTCCTCCACCCTGTACTGTTCCAGGAAGGATTCTTCTGATGTGTTAACCAACCACGCATCTCACAGACTGTCTCGACCAATCACAGGACAGACACCATGGGTCTTTAGGAACAATTGACCTAAACACCATGGGTGTGACTTGACTGCACTATAGAGACAGTGAGTTCCAGACCCTACCTCCCAGTTTAGTGTGCTACTTAGAACACTCTCTTAACCACCATCACTCCTTTGAGCCATTGCCAAATATTGGGACCCCCCTTTGCTTACTTGACTTGATATTTTACTTGTGTACTTTCTTTCCCATTTGTTTGCTCAGCTGCAGATAGAAAGTTGGTTAAATAGTGACCTATCTGCATCTTAGATGACTTGAATTCTGGACTTTGTTAAGTTTGCAGACTTTCCCACAGCAGACTTTATCAATTGTGAAGGAACTGAACTAAAACAATCGTGATGGTAAAATCGTAATGTGGACGGTCTTTTTGAAAGAAAGAAGATGAACTGTTGAAAATGGAGAGTGGCAGGATTAACTGTGTGAGGCTCTCAAAGGAGATAACATGTTTTTATTAGAGTAATTCTCACCGTGATAATGTGAATAGTCATGTGTGTGTGTGCGCGAGTGTGTTTGTGTTTGTATACGTATGGTTCATTGTCAAGGTTGTACTCTTAGAGGTCCAGACGTGCAGGCAATGTCACAGCACTTTCTGCAATCAAATCTTCCAGAGGGGCTCGGTTCTTGTGTCCCCCCTCATGCATCTTAAAAAAAGCCAGATTTTATGTTTTTATGAAACAGTGATTTTTTTTACAGTGTGTTTTCATAGACTTTTAAGTAGATGTGGAACATGTTACCATATTTATTCTGATGTAGTAGGTCACAAGGAGAGAGACATAAACTCCTCAGCGTGACAGAAAGCGCATTTTTGATACTGGATACAGGAAGTGCCTGCAGCACAGAGATGGGGTCAAAGGTTACTTCAGTGTCTTCAGAAACAGGGTGGCATCCCCCCTCCCCAAAAAAAAGTTCACTCAAAATTCCAAATAGTGCATTTTTTTATCTCAAGGAAATGGGTGCCTTATTTTAAAACCAGCATTACTGAAACAGAATACATAAAATGGTGTGTTTGCATTGCAAAACACAATTGTTTTTGTCTGATTCTCTTTAAAACATTGAATTTGTACAGTGTGATTTGTTGCAAGCAGAGGAGCTCTGGTCTGGTGACACTTAAGGAAACCCCCCTATACCCTGCAGCAGAGTAGAGTCCGCTCATGATGACCGCCCAATCCAGAGCCATACGTTTCCACAAGTGGTACAAGAACACAGACACACAAGTTTATGATTCACAACCACCTGACAGTTGCAGTTGCAGTGAACTGCTTTTGAACACTTTGAGTCATTAAGTAACCATTGCCAGTACAATCAAATTCCAGACACTTGCGACAGCATCACATGATCCTGGTTGTTAGGGGATCTTTTATGCGGCATGGACAGGGACTCTCTCTCTCTGCACTGCTCTGCCCTGTGGCACTCTCTCACTTTTCTGTTTGTGTTTTTGAAAAAAAAAAGCTGTGTAAAGCACTTTCATTCCTTTGAACTAATGGTCTTTTTAAATAATCTGTGTGTGTGCGCATTAAGAACTTCTAAGCTATCAGATTTGTCTTTTATGATGTAATGTCAACTTTTGGTGTTTTTTTTTTTTTTCCTACTGCTGAATTTACTATAGATTGAGCGGTCACCTGTTTTCAGACTGTCAGAATTTAACACAACACTGCCTCCTGCTGGTGTGAGGCAGCCTAGTCACTTGAAAAAAACACCACATTCTGTTCCTGTACAGAGACCAAGATGCCAGATATTTGAGTCCAGTACTGAAATTGGAATTTGGTCCAAGTCCTCTGGTCCAAGTGCAATGATATCCTCAGCGAACCATTTGTATGTAAAATCCCATTATATCCAGAGCTGTGCCTTGTCCATGTCTGGATGGATGGTCTTTAATTAGTGAAGTGCTTCTGTTCTGGCATCTTGGTCATCTCTCACAGACTTCTCTGTGTAGTTGTAGCATTCTGTGCTCTTGGACATATTTATTAGGTACAATGTGACTGGTATAATTCAAAGGATTTGAATTAGCACACTAATCTGATCAAGGTTTCTTTCCCATATCATGTTCACTCTTCTCATGCAAATTTCACCTTAGAGTTAAGACGAAACATGCTAAGTGCATTTTTATACGACTTAATGAATGTGCATGGGCTGCAACATATTTTAGAAGGCTGCACTTAAAGATGCAGTAGGACTTTAGAAGGTAAAAGTGAAACTGTTAAAGCAGGTAGATATGTCAGGTTTGATAGATAGAACCTCTAACTCCATAGCCATGACAGCAGGGTTCCTCCAATCATAGCCCTTGATGTCCAGGAAAGTGACTGTACTAACTCATCATAGACTTATTGTTCAAACTTAAACTCACCGGTCAATCAGTGGACCTAGCAGTAATTTTAATCGTATCAACACATTAGAGGTTGATAATGTTTTTTTAAGGGTGCCATACCTTTAATTATTGGTTACCCATCTAGTACTTGCTAATGTGTCCAGTTGACTCTTTATCCCACAGCAATGATTCCCTCTTTCACATTTGATTACACTGGTCTGGTCATTTGTTGGCTGAACTGAGTTGCAGACATGAAGAAGATATGTGTGGTAAAAAATAAGTTTGAAGACTGGTTCAAGTGGCAGGATTGAGGAACGCTGCCCATCTAGTATGTTGTTAGCACTAAGCATTTTTTTTAAAAATCACCTGAAAGGCTGGAAAATGAGGTGAAGACACAGGACTGTATGTTTCACTACAGAGACATGAAAACAGGCCTGTGTCTTTCAGCTGTTCGCATGAGCACATATGCATGAAGACAGAGGGACAATAGGGTTGGCTTAAGTCTCACAAATAGAATGCATGGTTGTACTAGTTGACTTGCGCTACATATAAAGTCCATTGGAATCTCTTCTGTTCTTTGCTATACTCTTGAAGCTGACTAATTCTGATCTCCATGGATCTTTTATTGTGTGTTTGTGTTTTTCGTTTGTTTTCTATGACTATGATGACTGTCTTAGTCTTAAAACCACCAGGTGGACCAGATGGTTTCCCTTACTTGAGGCTGTTTCTTTTTGGAAACTTTTGTGACCCCCTTACATTTTTTGCACCAATCCTAAGTTCAGAGTGTTTTTACCCTCAGTGTTTATATATTCTCTTTATCCTTGAGAAGAAAAAAAAACTTCTTCCAGAATAGATGAAATAAAAACGATGGTATTTATTACACCCCAACATTTAAGCCTGTGTATTGCACTTTATTTATTGTGATGGGTGGAGATGGGGCTGTGTTGAGAAGTGTACTTTACTGCAGCTGAAAACAGGTCATTTTCCCTGCACCCCACCCACACCCCGGAGGTTTGCCTGGCAGTGACAGAGGCTGATGTAATGCAATGATCCAATGCTTTTTAGTGTAACAGATTTCCTCTGTTTGGCATAACGCCCATTTCCTTTAGAAAACATTTGGACCACCAGTGACAAAGCCTTGTCACTAAGCCGGCCTAGCCTGGGCAAGTACAGGTTCAAGCATCAAATGCCCAAGACAATGCCTCTGATTGGCAGGCCAACTGTGGAAATGTGCATGTTGTTGCACTAGATGGCCCAGTCAGAGTTTCCATGCCCTGCTTGCTGCAGCTTGAACGGGCTGAACTCAGATTAGATCTTGGATCCGTGTCCGGTGTGATGTCATAATGCACCCACCGCCCCCGCCAGTGATTCCAGGAGTTGGAAGTAGTTGTACTTAATGTCGAACTCCATGTCATACCAGAAATTCACTGTGGAAACAAAATAAAACGGCAGACTGCATTGTGAGGTTTCTGGGCAGGCTGGTGAGGAACAATGTTAAAGTGAAAAAGAACATTTAGACTAAATGCTAGGTGCAAATGCTGACATGCCTCGAAGATATTAAACATACCAATTATATCCACTCAGAATCGTACTGAACTTGGAAAAATACCACTATCTGTATTTCCACAAGCATAGCACCACAATTATCTAGCAGAAAAACACTTTGGCATCAGCCAGGAGGAGACTAACAAACTAGGAACTCTCCACTTTACATTCTAAGAACTTAAAGGCACACCAGGCAACATTTTATGCTGTTTTTAGGATAATTTACCAGCTTAAACAATTAAATGGCTCATTACAGAGTGAATGAAGACTCACAACACATGCAAGTTCATGATGGCAAGCAACTCACAACACATGCAAGTTCATGATGGCAAGCAACTCACAACACGCGCAAGTTCATGATGTTAAGCCGATGTCAAACGAAACCAAAACTGAATGAAACCAAATGTTTATTGTTTGTATGTTTATTACCTTGTTAGTCAACATAACTTTGCAAATGGTCATCGCTGGTTCCTATTCTTTAGTTTGCAAACAAATCCAAATTGCAGGCTTGTCTGGTATGCCTTTAATACACCTTCATTTCTACTCATTCATATTCAGCAGATTATCTGACATGGAACTGCCTTGAAGTTCTGAACGATTAAGGTCTATATAACATATAAATATGACATGTTTGACCCTTGAGTACCTGCAATACATCCGTGGGACTGGCGTACATGATGGAACCAGAGAGAAGGCAGGTAGAGCATCTCTCCTGCCCGCACAGTGCAGTGCAATGGTTGGGCCAGTCTGTAGGATGGGTACTTTTCCAGATCTGGCTTCAGGGGGTCCAGAGGGATCCAGGGCACCTGAGGTGGAGTATACTGTTATATATGGATATATGGAATAAGGCATAAAGACAAAATGGCCTCCTTTGATTCAGCCTACAAAGCAATGATCACTATTGGCAATTTGACCAATACTGGGTCTCAACTATTCAATTTTCATCCCATTTACAAAACAAGATAAGTCCACAAACCCATCAGAGTTAATTTTGTTCAGACAACATAATAGCACAACAGTCTTTAGCACAGTGGGTGAAGAAATGGGCTCCAGTTAAAGTGGCTAGTAAACACATCACATCATGAGGAATTACCTTCTCAGAGTTCTCCTCATCCACCACTTCAAAGCTTCCATCCTCCTTCAGGCTGTACACTGCCGGCTGGTACAACTCTGTGTAAAGACCAAGTCAGAAAATGTCATAGTCCAGTGACAGTTCGAGATCCCTGCGGAGAAATGTCAGAACTACTGCTACTGTGTTTGTGTGTGTTGGGGAAGGGGGTATAATGTGTGAGGAAGGTTACCATAAGGTATGAAAGGCCTGTCAGACGGAGGCAGGAGAATGAAGTGCTTCTCTCCAGACACAACACAGTACAGGTTCTCGTAGTGGTCTTTATGCACTACAACACGTGAATGACAAAGGTTACTGTTGATTAGTCTACACAACTAATAGGCATTTGGTAATAATTATACTTGACATTTTGCCCAGCAGCCAGTCATGGTTGCTTTTGGTGTGCCACATGCACACTAAGGACTTTAGGAGAGGCCTTAAAAAGATTACTCACTTGAAGTGACAGCATGGGATTCTCCCAGCCAAAAATTCACAGCATCAGGCAACTTCCCTGAAACACGAGTGTGACTTCACATTATTAAGAAGATTCAGTCTTTTCTAAGATCATTCGAGAGTTGAAAATCAGACACAAGAGAAACTCTCCACTTGACAACATTAAGACACAAAACATATCTCAAGCTATGCAGCTTTTGCAGCTTCACTTTTGAGGAAGGATTCTGATGCCCGATTACATACAAGCTTGTCTTGTCTGCGACTGCAGTCTGAATGTCTACTTAGTCCATGAACACACCTAGAGCTTCGCTCATCCATGGGATATGGGATTCTACATCCTCAGTCAATTCTGGCAGTTCTTCTGTGAGGTTGGAGCATTGCTTCTGCACATAGAACACACCATTGCTCTTCACCTTCCCCTCAATCACATCCAGCAGTGATGAGAAGGTCATCCGCCTCTCCTCTGGCATAACAAAACGATCCCCATATACAGCATCAGCATATCCATTTGGGGTCACAGCAACACTTATCACCTTGGAGCCAACAGCTTCCCTGTTGAGAAGAAAACAGCCAATCAGCAGAGAAATGTTTTATAGTTGAGTATGAATTATTACTGTACAGTAATTATCAGATGCAAATGACTGTCCTACATAAGCAATCCAGACAAGTTATTGTTTAAGAATGTATAAACTACATTGATTAAGAGCTATATGTTCTGAGACATAGTGCTTAAAACTAGGTCTTTCATTACTCACCGGAGGTAATCTGGGTTCCACTTGGACAGCGCAGGCCAGTGATCGAATGCGTTGCGGATGATGCAGGGTTTGTTGGGGCCAATCCACTCACGATAGAATTGCAGCGCAGATGGTGGTTCTTCCAGATAGGGTACCGTTTCACTCAGATAAAGCTCTATAAGTAAAGAAAATGTGCATGATTGAACGACTGAAGCACTTCAACAAAATATTGGTAGACCTGTGTAATGGACTATGGTTCAGCACGTCTAAATTAGCATTTAATAATAAACAATGAGTTAACAAGGTGAGTTGTTAGTCACAATGTCCAAGGCTAATTATACAACTTGTATCGGCAAATGTTTGTGGATGTTAGGGAAGCTTGGTGGTGATGAGAGCAAAATAAGCCAGAATTCATGGCCCTAAGACATAACATTATTCTTGGACCCTACATGTCAAAATATTCCACTGAGATACAACTACTAACCTCGAGCCTCTTTGGGAAAATCTCTAAGACAGTTCTTCACGTTGTCAATGCTGCCCTCCATCACATAATGTAAATTTGAATAAAGGCATTAAATAAAGGCGTAAGGTTCTATTTAATATTTCGTTGAAAATTCGAGCACATGAATATACTTGTCGATGTTGACAACCTGCATGCATGCATGCTACAGTGCAGTACTGCTGGTGAGATGTTCCGCTCAAACTTTCCATTCGTTTTACAAATGTCGCCCCCTGTTGGTTGGAGACTGTAAATCTATTAGATGGCATTTTTGGATTTGGGCCCATGTAGCAATTATACCGTAGGGGCTGTGGTTGTACTTCGAGAAATAAAATGAATTTTATAAATAAGTTGGCTGCTTCGGTTAAGAAAATACTCGTCGTTGTACATCGTGGTTGCCTTTTATGTGCTTGACCCATGGCCTTAGCTTCCTGATTCACAGATGTTACCAATTAATTTGAAACCCGGGAAATCAATAGCTACCACAACTTACAATCAAACGCAAAGCAGGACACGACTTTTGAGCGCTTAACTCACTCATTGTAAATATAAATGAAGTCATGGATGACGAGGGGTATTTTCAGGGGTCTGTAAATGTAAGTGAGACTAGCCATTCTGAATGTTTGTTTTTTTTTATGTCTATTAATTCTGTCAGTGTGTTACACGACTGAGAACTGAGTGCTGGGGTGACCATACAAACATAATTTATCATTCAACAGTGAGAACAGTGCATTTTTTTTCTTTCAAAATTCAGGTCATTGAATGTACCGTGGAATAAAAAGAATTTGGATTGGCAATTTTATAAAGGCCTAGGTTTTTCTTGCTCATCTCTTATGTAAAATCATATATAATCTATTAATATGTTAAATAATATATTTCCATCATAAGTTATAGTTCAGAGAGTTTTACAAGGTATATTTTTGTGCTTTACTGCAAAAGTCTGTTGCTCCTGTCCAGTAACTCATGTATTTGTGTGCCACTTTTTACACCCTCTCTCTCTCTCTCTCTCTCTCACACACACACACACATACACACACACTAACAAACATGCACGCATACAATGCGACAGGACCCCACTGACTACATGTTTGAAGGGGACTTGGACTTGCAGGGCCCACTGCAACTCCAAGATCCCTCCTTCCTCTCCTCTCTCAGTAGGCAACAGGAAAAAGATCTCTCAGAGGACCTGGATCTCAGCTTCCTGCCTGATGAGCTTAGCACACAGGATGAGCGAGCACAGGACTCGGTTCAGGATGAATCCCAGGATCAGCAAACCCTGAACGACAGTGGTGTTTTCACAGGAAGTGCACCTGTAGAGATGACTGCAGCAACACCAGTGGCAGTGGCTGGGCCAGGTGGAGAGGTCCCGCCTGCAGCATCTCCTTTCTGCTCTCTCCCCATGAGTCCAATGACACCCATGGCCCCCATGACACCACTGACAGAGAGCTCTAAAATCATCCCACAACTTCAGTGCGTCACTTTGTTGTACTTTATTGCACTAGAAGTTTTTTATTGTACTTGCTCACCTTGAGTCAACAAAATGGCTAAACAAGAGGTCAACATTGGAACTCATTTGTGTTTGATGGTAAAAGATATAGTTCAGTTGCCCAGTTAATCATTTGAACAATAAAATCTCTGAAATGTTTCCACAAGCAGGAACATTGTGTCAACGGTGAATCTGGATTGCCGTCTTGACCTGAAGTCTATTGCACTACAGGCCAGAAATGCCGAATATAATCCCAAGGTAAAATGTGCCCTCAGATACGGTCAGATATGGACTGTTTCAAGTAGACAAGAAAGTGTTTTACACATTGTTTTTGCTGTTTTTTCTGCATATATACTGCAGTTTTCCTGACATTTCCTCAATTTAAACCGAGCATGCTTCTGGTTTGGACACACAAATTTCTTCTGAAAGATGGTGGTATCTTGTGTACTGTAGCGCTTTGCTGCTGTCATCATGCGGATCAGGGAACCCAGAACAACAGCACTCATCTTCAGCTCAGGAAAAATGGTCTGCACTGGAGCCAAGAGGTGAGATGGTATGAAGAGCCTGTCTTATGGCTCTGTACTCTATGGTGTAGCCTAATGCAGCTATACTAAATTTTAGCTCACTGGTTACCAATGGTTCCCTCAAGTGATTTCTCCAAACTCTGATGAAGATGTAATCTTATGTGAACAAATGTATAGATTCTTGTGTTGAAGAAGGTGGCAGTAATTTATGAAATGGATTTTCCTGCCTTCATTCCTTGCTGTTTACTTAAGACCTCCATGCAGGATGCTTGCTTCTGTGCTTGGTAGTCTGGTTTAGGCTATCACGACATTGGGAATATTGATTTGTTTTCTTGGCTGTGTTTGCTCCAAAACAGCGAAGAACAGTCCAGGCTCGCTGCCCGCAAGTATGCGCGTGTGGTGCAGAAGCTAGGCTTTCCAGCCAAATTCCTGGACTTCAAGATCCAGAACATGGTGGGAAGCTGTGATGTTCTGTTCCCCATCAGACTGGAAGGTCTAGTGCTCACTCACCAACAATTCAGCAGGTAGGACAGCATAGGTGTCTTCAAGGCAAAATCCATGCAGCCTTCTCAATAACCTGAAGTTTAAATATATGCAGTGCATTCTTTCACAATAATATACTGTTTAGGCCCTACTCTTTGCTTGGGAACACAATTTGTACACTGTGTGATCCCTTGCATTTTTGCTAGTAATGTAGGCCAGCGGGTTAGTGTTGTGATGTGTAAACCCACAAGATTAGAGGCTATTGCTTTCAGCATTGTGGCAGCATGTCTGTTTCCCAGGCTCAAGGGCCATGATTCAGCAATGAATAGTGAATTTACTATTCATACTTAGTTTTATGTACTGTATTGTCCTGTACTGTATATAAATGCTGACAGTAAATTAAGAATTTGCTGTTCAAATTGAAAATTCTGCTTTTTGGATATAATAGATTGGAGATATATCTGCTTAATTAGTGTTTTGTTCTTTACTGTGCTAAGCTATGAACCAGAGCTTTTCCCAGGTTTGATATACAGAATGGTGAAACCACGCATTGTTCTTCTTATTTTTGTGTCGGGAAAAGTGGTATTGACAGGTGGGCCATTATGACATTTCACATACCATGAAGATTGCTTTCTACTCTTGCATGCTTTAATTTTGTGTATACTACCATTGCATTTCACTTGGATACTCTTATTGCATGTTTTGTACCTTATGATTCTATCTACTGCAGGTGCCAAAGAGCGAACCGAAATTTATGAAGCATTTGAACACATCTATCCAATTCTAAAGGGATTCAGAAAACAGTAAAGGTTGTTTGTGCTTATTTCAAGGGGTTGGACTTACTTGTGTGGGTTGTCTATAACGTTACTTCAAATTAGTTCTAATTGTGTTACAGAAGTGAATGTACTTAAATTCGTCGATTCTTTTTCTGTGTTGTAAAAATAAGTAGATTTTGCAGTAATGTGATAATTTGTGTATTGGTAACATTGTTTCATGGATGAATATTTTTGTTGTGGTTTTTTTTTTGTTATTGTTGTTATACTGGAACATTTATAATGGATAATAAAGTCGAGTAACTATGATATTTGACTGTGAAGTTTTTCAGCAGACATTTTTTATGATAAGGCTTAATAGGATAAATTAAGATAGTGGCTCTGTCTTTTGTCCTTTTATTTTAAGTATCTGACTATTTTGAGTGCCTGTTGTTTATAGTTACCAAACTTTGCCAGAATGTGTCCTTTCGACATGGTTTGTTGGTCTTTTTTTGAGGTAGACAGATTGTCCATGCTCCTTATTGGTGGAAAGCAAGTATTGCGTAACTGACGCGCTATCCCCTTTTAGTTGACGCTTTCGCTTTTCCACGTGACCGTACATACACAAACAAAGTGAATCACGTGGTCTACAGGAGGTAAAGCTGAACAGTGACTAATTTCTGACTGAACTGGACGGAACTGAACTGGTTGTGCCTCCAGTCTGAATTTTATATCTTTAACAATGCAGGGAGAAGACTTTGCGTCTTTTCAAGCCCCAAATCACAGATAAACGCCGGTTCCATGGCATCCCCCTCAGCAAAAGAAATCGGCGCAGTCGGCCCTGTTGAAGGCACTTTAGGGGGAATGCCTGGGGCCCGACTACCTCCTCGTCCGCCTCACCCATCCCCATCGACTTCAGCGCTGTCGCCAGGATCTCTGATGGTGGAATCGGTGGACGATGCTGAGGGTCTCTATGTAGCTGTTGAGCGGTGTCCCCTGTGTAATACTGCTCGACGTAGACTGACCTGTGCTCGGTGTATTCAGAGTGGCGATTTTGTTTACTTTGACGGAAGGAATCCTGAACGGTGGGTACAGTTCATCGATTTTGAAAATACAAATTGTCATTTGAAACCTTTGCCCTATCAACGTTGTGAAAATTTCAGTAAAACGTACCACATCACATCGGACTTGTCTGGTAAACAGTAATGGCTAATGGGTGGTAGCATGCTAGTTAGTTAGCGATAGCTTGTTTGGACAGTGTCTACAACAAAGGGAATTTTGCTAGCGAGACGAGTTGTTCTCGCCATAGTTAACCTTATCTTTTGCATCTCTTTGTGTATATTTGATTTCTGTAGTTGTCATATTTGCACAAGTTAACCATGAACACGTAGGACTTTAGGTTGAATACATTCAAGCTGAGTCAGTCAACATGACATTTGAAGGAGTCCAAGTTGACATGTCATGTAACATTAGCTGCAAGTCTAGTTGCTAGCTCACTACATGGTATCTGTCAGGCTGAAGAACTCACAAAGGGTCAGCAGTTTTACTTCAGAGGTTACAATATACTACTCTTAGATAATGTGGATGTCTAATGTACAGTGTTATAACTTCAAACCACCGGAATGGGAGGCCTGTACGTAATGTAGTGTATGTTTTGGAGTTTGGACTGGACTGAGACTAAATAAGCCGCTGTACAAACTAGGGCAGTGATGTGAATGGCACTGGAGTTTTGCGACCTCGTCACAAAGACGGCAATCTGTTGGATTCGCTGTGTTGACGTTGTGGATTCTTAAAGAAATTACTCTTGCGAAGTCGTACGTATATTTAAAAAAAATCTTATGTCTACAGTTACAAGGAGAAATTGGAAAGACTGAAAGCGCTCAAAGATGAAAAAGAAAATCTTCAACAAAGGTATGTTACACTAAATATAAAGTTGTACTAATAGAATCAAATACAGAAATTCATAATTGTAGACAACCAATTATGTAATGCTTTACTCTATTTCAGAGTTATCCAAGCCATGGACAAGAAGATTCAGACAGACCAGCTTGTAAGTGACCAAAGTTAGATGGTCATTTATCTTTGTGAATCTTCATTTCCTCCGTGGGATTTCCCATTCTAATGCTGCTGAATAATATTCAGTCTCTTGGCTGCTACTGTACACAGTGTTGTTTTTGTTTGACTCAGAAATGGAAGATTATGTCCTGCAAGATGAAGATCGAACAGCTGAAAGAAGCCATATCCAGTGGAAATGAAAAAGTCAAGAGTGGTACTGTATTTTATATATATATTTTTCTCTTAATTAGGGTATTTGGTCAGGAGCACTTTGATTATCTGCCTTTAGCTGAGACACTAACAGTTTATTGCTTCACATGCTGTACGTTTTAGTTGGCACACACACATATTTATCCCATGGACATTGTGGTACAGGAAATGCCAAGGTGAACAGGATATTGTTATTGTTATTTTGCTCTTCCGTGTTACAGATGTGATTGTATTTTTAAACAGTGGTGTATTTTTATGCTTGTATGAGTATACAATATGAAGCATAATTGCAGGTTGAAATAAAAGTGGCTCCTTAATGATACATTTTAAGACTTAAAAAAACTTTGCTGTCTCCTCTTCATCCTCCTTTGTGCTTATGCTGGACAGGTAAAGACCTGCTGGTGCGCTCGCAGGAGGAGAGCCTGCGGCTGCAGCGGCGGGCCAGCCGGCACCAGGAGAAGCGGGACAAGATTGAGCGGCACAACCGGCGGCTGGCCGAACTGCTGGAACGCCGTGGGCGAGAGCTGCAAGGCCGGCTGGAGGCGCTGGCTGAGGTGCGGCGTGGACACATCCTGGAGCTCATCACACACATCTTCTCCATGCAGGAGGAGAAGCAGGGCAGCAGGTGAGGAGGACACACACACATTCACACACACACACACACATTCACACGCAACAGTTCTAATTACTATGCATGTGCCAGTGGCTATTAAAAAGAATGTAGAGTTTAAACCCAGTCAAAATGGAAGTCACTGGAAGCTCTGGCTTTAATGTTTGGCTCCAATATGGCTGATGACATGCCGTTTATTGTTTTGTTTTTTTTACATTGTCAGTGTTGAATAAGGAGGAGGTAGAAAGAGACCTAGATACACTCAAACCCAGGCATATTATGCAGTTCATCACATACAGTTGGTTGCAAAAGTCTTGCATCACTCCCTGATACTGTATAGAGAAGCTTGATTTCTAGACCATAGAAACATATGAACTAGGGAGAGAAGCTACCACAGGCCCACCATCGCCCTCCCTGAAAATAGACACAGTTTAGTTTTTTGAAAAGAGGTTTTGTTGTAGGAGCCATCAAGAGCTATGCAAAAAACGAGTCCATTGGAGGGTGGCAGAAGAAGCCATTGATTTAAAATATGTTGCTTAAAAAACACAGAATGGTTTTATGGTCACCTAGTGACTGGTAACTGAAACTTTTGCAATCCTCAAAGGCCTACATGTAGTGTAAATTTAATACTGCCAAAAACACAGGAAAAACTGTCAGACTACAGAAAAATGTGCAAAGCTGATCATGTCCCACATCAAATAAATTAAGGTTGTTATTAGATCAAAGGATATCTTTTCCAATTATTAATTGTAGACCAGGTCATCTGATGCAGAACTGCATAATTTTTTTTCTTGGACAAATAGTCCTTACATAGCCTGGAGTCGTGGGTTTCTTGCCCTGTCCTTGAAAAACACTAAGGGTCACACTAAGCACAAATCATAGGTGCTGGCATGTCACTGCTGAATGCTGTGGTAGCCATGCGGGTTAAGTTTGCCTTGGATTTTGACTAAATCACCAGCAGTGTCACTAGCCAAGCATCTCCATATCATGACACCTCCCTCACCGTGCTTCACAGAGGGAAACAGACATGTCACATCCGCTCACCTTTTATTCCCCTCACAAAGACATGGTGCACGTAAGCAAAAATCTTCAAATATGGATTTTGACTGAAGGACAGATTTTCACTGGTCTAATGTCCATTTCTTATTTTTCTTGGCCCAAGCAATTTTTTTCCTTTCTGCTGTTCTTCCTCTTGGGCACATGGAACACAAGAGATGTCCTTTGGTCTGATGAGTCCAGTTTTGATATTTTTGGTTCTGCGCATCATGTCTTTGTGAGGCGAACAGACTGTGAGTGGATGGTTTCTACATGTGTGTAGAGGAGGTGTGATGATATAGAGATGCTTTGCTGGTGACACTGCTGGTGATTTATCCAAATCCAAGGCTAACTTAACTAGCATGGCAACCACAGTATTATGCATGGACACGCCATCTCAACTAGTTTGCGCTTAATGGCACCAACAGGTCAATGACCCCACACCTTCAAGCTATGTAGGGGATATTTGACCAAGAAAAAGAACGATGCAGTGCTGCATCAAATGACCTGATCTTCAAAATCACCATGACCCAAACTCAGCTGAGATGGTTTGGGATGAGTTGGACCGCAGAGGGAAGGCAAAGCAACCAACAAGTACCCAGCACCTCTCGGAACTCCTTCAAGACTTGGAAAATCATTCCAAGTGACTCATGAAGCTGACTGAGAGAACGCCAAGAATGTGCAAAAATGTAATTAAAGCAAGGATTCTTTATTTTGATAAAGAGAATCTAAAAATCATGGGAACCAGACCTTGGTAAAAATCCATGCTTTTGCTCATAGGATACACCTGCCAGCAATTAGATAGATGCTATTAACAGCGTTGGAGCTATGATGCTGGTTTGCAAAGCTACAGCCTGAACCTGTAGTCTGAATCCATGTTGCAGAGACCCGGCTGACGTGGCTGCAGAGAGCGACCTTGCCCTGACCTCCAGCACGGTGAGCGAGCTGGCAGAAGCGCGCAGGACCACCTACCTGTCTGGCCGCTGGATCTGGGATGACCAGAATGGAGAGACCAGCATCAGCATCACTGGCCCCCACGTGACACTGCCCAGCAACGGAGACTGCTCTGCCTACTACAGCTGGGTGGAGGAGAAGAGCACCAGCCAGGGCCCAGGTACCTGGCAGAGAAGAATGTTCCAGAGATATCATTGCTCTGTTTTATCTCATGTTTATAATGAATTGTTAAGGCTTCGCCCTTTAAGTCTTTGGGTTTTTCACCACATCACGTGTGTTTTGAAATAAACTAAGGACCAAGAGTAGGTACTATTCAAAAAGTTCAAGGCAGGAAGGAAGTGTGATGTAATCAGCAAATCTTGGGAAAGTTTATCATGTGCACTGCAGAAGGAAGGGAAGAGTGATGGTGTAAAAAGCCTACAAGTGAAAGCACATTGTCACTATTGTTCCTGCAAATGCTATTCTTGTTACTAAATGAACTAAACCGTGTCTGTGTTCACTAATCACATTTAACAGGCATGTTTAAGCAAAACGGTTTACCAGTTAGTGTACACCTTCCAAGGATGTTCTGTGGTATTACACCCCAGGAGAACACAACCACTTAACTCTACCAGTTTAGTGGCAAGAACTCTTGTGCATTTATATGTTATGATGTAATATAATGGCTTAGGCATCAGAAATACTGTAAAAGTTTAATTTTGGTAGGGCACAAATAACAGAGAAACTGAAATAATCATCAGTTCAGTGATTTCTCTCAGGTTAATATAATCAGTAATCAGTAATCAGTTTTAGAAAGTGACCTAGAGTATCTAAAGCTATGTGTCCTTCAATTCCCTGTTTTAGAGCTGGATCACATCAACCCAGCCCATACCATCAGTGCTGCCCTGTGCTACGCCACCCAGCTTGCAAACATCCTCTCCCACATCCTGGACGTCAACCTGCCCAAGAAACTTTGCAACAGGTATGAGTAGAAGTGTTTAGTTTGAGATGCTTTTCAGAAAATAATTTATAATGTGTCATTTCTATAAATATGCATCAGTAACAGTTGCTTGTATATGGTTCTTTCCTGTTCAGTGAGTTCTGTGGTGACAACTTGAGTCGCTACAGATTCACACGTGCTCTCACCAAACTCAACACCAACATCCTGCATCTCTGCTTCTCCCAGGTATCACATTGCTCACCCTAGCTCCGATTTATAATTGCTGGTTATATACGCACATAAATTCACACATGAAGATCCCAGTCAAGGATTATAAGCTTTAAGGGTCACAAAACCCTTCTGTGAACAGAGACACTGGTTAGCCTCATGTTGTATTTCTGATAGATTATGGCACTTCAGACATAAAGCAGAAAGGTCTTTGCGTTAATAAAACAGAGCTTAGCAGATAGCATTGTTGTGACATTGTTGTGGGCCGCCCTGTGTTTTGTGTCTATGTTTGTTCCAGCATGTTGAGAGTGATCTTCTGCATCCTCATCACACCCTTAGAAATATAATGTTTCTGGTCTCCCCTGACAACAAGAGTCTTGGCAGGTGAGTGAACCTCTCCCCCGTTCTATATATTGTCTTTGTCTTATATTTGCTGCCTCGTAAACACAAATCCCTTATGGGAAATACATTCATTCTTATTTTCCACGATTTATGCCCAGATTGCAAATGTAGTGTTTGTTGTCTTGTTAAATTAGTATAATAATAAGTGTGTTTTTCAGTGGTAAATCCGGGTTATCACTAAACCATACTATATGTGATGTGTCTGGGGTGTCCTGCAGAACGGGTCCATTCGAGGCCAGCGCTGACCTGGAGGAGTCCATGGAGTTTGTGGAGCCAGAGGCCACTGGCCCAGCTGAGGAGAGTGGTGACGAGGCGCCCAGCGACGAGGAGACGGACCTAGGCACGGACTGGGAGACGGTGCCCAGTCCACGCTTCTGTGACATCCCCTCACAGCCCATGGAGCTGTCGCAGAGCACGGCCATGCAGGCGTCCCAGCCAGCGGGCAACGCGGGGGGCATGATCTCCTCGGCCGCCGCCTCTGTCACCTCCTGGTTCCGCGCCTACACCGGCCAGCGTTGACCACATCAGCTGATGCTGTAGCTATGCAAAAAAAGAGAAAATACGAAAAAAAAAGACCTCACATTTCTGTCGCAATCTTTATCTATCTGCCTGTTAGTCTCTCCTTCCCCTTGACTCTGTGAGCTTGCACAGTAGGAGGAAAGAATGACACACAGGCCAATGATTTCAAGCTAGAAAAAGGGATGTCTTGTTTTTAAATGAGATTGCATGTTCATGTGTGGCAAGATAAAGACCTGTCGTGTTTTGTTTTTTGGTTTTGTTTTGTTTTCCAAATAACCGACTGAGATGGATCTCTCAACACGGTTCGTTTGAGGGGGAAAAATATGACAATTTCAAGCTGAGGCCATGCAAAGGCACGCGCAAAAGAAAAGAGTAGAGATGCCATGACTTGATGCTGAGAAAACGGTCACAGGGGTTTGTTGGGGCCCCCCTCTGCAATCCTCGTCTCACCACAACGGCTGTCGGTCCTCAACTCTCTGTCTTTTCTGGACTTTCACTGGCCTGAAGCCGAGCAGAGACAATAGCTGCTGCGCCACAGACCCCAGAGGCTGAATACAGGGAGGATTACTTGAGCTGTGTGACGACAAGACTGCTTAACTTTCAGCTGATCAACCACAGTCTTTACTGTACAACATCTGGTTTGAGGTTGGATTGGAAGAAGTGGAGGATTTTGACATTGTGTGTGTGTGTGTGTGTGTGTGTGTGTGTGTGTGCTAGTGTGGGTGTGTGCGCACGCACGCATGTCTGTTTTCATTTGTCTCACCTGACTGGATGTCAAGCACAGGAGCCTTGCCCCAAGGAGTAAGAGGGACAAGACTAAAGATCATCTTCTCGAGATGCGTCCCTGAATTCATGACTTATAAACATCTACAGCTTTATTCTTATTGACCTACCACTACTGAATGTTCTGAGAAGAAAAGGGCCGGCATTGGATCCCAGTCCAGTGGACATAAGCACCTTTGGTTATTTCAGATGTGAGAAAACTGACATCAGTACAGTATCCACTATGCCAGCAGATGTCACCTTATGTCTTCTGTTTCTTTTAATGGTCTTAGTTAATTGTGTGGGTTTCCTAACTGTTGAATACAGCATATTCAAATGTCATGTCTGTCATTATGGAATTCTATATTGTATTTTTGTGTGACTGCGTGAAAAGACCTATATCTCAGACTAGGAAGCCTTGTTTATTTTTTATTTTGAAGGGTTGGGGGCTTGATTAATAGAGATGTGTCTATATAAATGTCAGGCGTTATGAGGTAATGTCTTGGTTGAGTCTTTGTTGCCATAAAAAAATGAGAACCTTACATGCACTGGTAGTATTTTGTTGCTAACTTGGTGTCAAATGGCCTACACTGTACTGATTGTCAGATGTGTGCGGGTGTGTTTTCCATATTCAGTATAGTTTCTTTTCTTTTTGTAATGCCACAAAACCACAGCTCCACAGTGTTGACCTCCATTTTGGACAGATGTTTGATTTTCCACACTCCTCAATAAAAAAAAGCCCAGAGATATGAGTCCACCTGAATTCAAGACCATTTTTCAGCATATCGGAATGTTAAATATAACACTCTCCAAAACCACAGTCTCCTAGATAACATCATCTCTCACAGATCCGAGAAAGACATTTCTGGGTTAATTTCAAGAGTGAATGCATTATTTTGGTTGTCAAACAATGGTTGGTGCATATTTGACTTCAAATGTAACATGGTTCTTCCCACATTTCCAGTAATGTATGAGTATTTCCCCCTGGTCTTTCTGTTTGCCTCACCCACTTGAACTCTATGGCCTAGATTTGATAAACTAGTTGTCTTCAGCCAATCAAAACCAGGAAGACATTGTTACCCAACGGCACCTGACTGCGTATATAGGCCAGTGGTTCTCAATCCTGCCCCTGTGGTCTTGAGCTACATCACTTCCATTTATCAGTGCTGACATCACCCACGTATTTAAGGGCATTTCAATAACACTAATTTCAATCAGGTGAGTTTGAAGTTGGGTTAGATTGGGCATTTTCAGGGCAAGAGAGACTCTAGGAACATAATGATAACAATGGCCTACTAAATATGTGGTTCATCTGAGCCAAATTAGAAACCCCTGATTAACCAAGGTTAAACTTTGGTTGTAGAGGTTCACATTCTCACGTATAGATGTGCCTCTGGGGTGTGACGCTTGACGAATGTACGGTCTTTACACAAAACTGTGCTGGGACCATGACGACCAAACCACATCAGCACTTCTCTGCCTTTATGCTTGTTGTCATAAATAGGCTTATGCCCAGACTGTGTGGTGGCAAGTACATGACTCATTTAATGAATGGTGTAGTTGTCACACAGCAGACAGTTCTAAGTAGTGCAATTTGTAAAGGCTCATAACAAAAGGCATAAAAGAGTCATGCTAAACTGTGATGAATTGTCATTGCCTTTTATGTACCAAGTGAACCAAGTGTGTTATGACTAAGGGGCATATGTGAATCTGACAGCAAACGCAAAACATTACAGCCATGTTAAAGAGGAGCACTGAACACTAGTCTTCTTCAAAGGCATTCCACTGCATCTCATGGGGGCCCTAAAGCAAGAAGAAAAAAATGGGTCGATTAAAGCCTTTGAAAACATCTAAGGTAAACCACCCATGACACTGGAGTTGAGGCACTACAGAACAAGTGTATCAGATATATTTAAAAAAATAAAACACACACCTACATACTGCTTGATGTGACACAAGAGCCCCCCCCCACCCCGAACCCATTCCCCATCCAGTTACATCCTTTACAAACACACTTCTGACACTGATGGCTTGGTTTTCTCATTTTTGTCTTTTATTGACATTAATACTTTTGATAAAGTCCATTAAGGCCAACATCTCCCAACTTCCATTGCAGAATATAGTCCATCTTATATACTGTACAGACAGGACAGGACGTACACTTTGTGGGAAGGATACGAGAGAACACCAGAAAAGGAAAAGGCAAGAGCAGCTGTTGCCAAGTTTCTCTCTGAATGCACTTCACCTCACTTCACCTCAGTAAAATGCATCAACAAGCAGAGAACAGTGGAGAACTTTTATACAATATAATCCATTTAAAAAAAATCTGAAATACACTTCTAATTTTATTAATTTAAGTTCTTTTAATTTCTTTTTTTTCTTAAAAAGGCAAAAAAACAAAAGAAGCTGTTCGGTAAGAAATGGAAAGCACTGGGAAACCACAATCCTGTCCATTTCAATGGCCTGTCAGCAGAGCTTACAGTAAAACTATAGTAAACACCCATCTTTCAAATATATATATATATATTTTTAATTTGCGTATGATTGTGTATATGTATACACAGACAGTTTTATGCCTGGATAAAAAATTGCTTAAAAAAATGGAAACAAATTCAACCAACAGAAAAGAAAATGCATTCAAGTTATACACATGCAATCGTTCTTCACCCTGTAGACAGATACATCTATACATGACGTGATGCTTTGTACAATGTAAACAGGTGAGCTCAGAAAACCAACCGACTACCCACCAGCCCACCTCCCTCTCATGGGAACCCTGCACCCAAGGCTGGATGGGAGCAAGCAGGGAAGAAAGGTGGAGTGCTGCTGTGTGTGTGTGCGTGTGCGTGTATATATATATATGTGTGTGTGTGTGTGTGTGTGTGTGTGTGTGTGTGTGTGTGTGTGTGGTGTGTGTGTTGACAACTCCACAAAGCCTTTAAGGCAAGTAGGGTGCATGATCATACACTCTTGCCTGCAGTATTTGACATCCACTGATGCCCAGTGTGTGGATGCAATAAGGAAATCTGACAGACAAAAAAAAAAAAAAAAAAGATATTAATGCTTAACTGGGAAACAAATATCGTTGCGCCAGGGTGCTTCAGTATGCATCATGATGAACAATCAGGAAAAAACATTACAGAGACGCTCTTTTCAAATATAACTTAGTCAACGTTTGATTAATGCTCGCTCCAAACAAAACCAAAACAATTTATTCAAGCAAGCAGGCCCCCACACCAGGTTTCGGTTAAGGAAACTGAGGCGAGCCTCGCATAGACTAAAGTGCAGACCGACTGCCACAACCTGAGGAAGGGTTCGCATAGGCCAGCTGGTCATGATTGACAGGAGGTTGGGTGGGGAAACAGGCAGAGGGGGCGGGGGAAGATCCAGCGATTCCTTAATGAGTTTTTGAGCAACCTGCTCACACATCCATCCCAGAACACATAAAATAAAGTACTCATAATATGGCAACATATTGATACAAACACACTTTTCTCACACACACACACACCACACACCACACCACCACCCCCACCACACACACCACCACACACACCACACACACACACACACACACACACTCAGCCCTCACAGAAAAAAACGCATACTGATTTCTTTTTTGTTGCACATTGCCCATATATTGTCCCAACTCCCATTCCTCCCTCTCCAAAACACGATCATAATCCATCACACACACAATCACACATGCACGCCCCTATATACACACACACACACACACACACACACACACACACACACACACACACACACACACTAGGCCTCTTCTTCACTCTCTCTGTTCTTATAGATTGACATGTTCATGCGGTGAAAAGTGGGCACCCAGCGGTTGTCGTGGAGACCCACGTTACAGCCGGGTGTGTCTTTGTGGGCCCCCCGACAGCATATCCAGTAACCGGGGCCGTAGGGCATGGCCTGGCAGTAGGGCTTGTGGTGCCAACGGCAGAGCGACACGTCGCCTCGCCGATACTGCTTCTTGCACTGCTTGCACGGGTCGTCGCGGTACCGCGGCTCGGACACCCAGCGGGAGTCGGTGGGCCGCACGTCGTAGCGCTCGATGATGGATTTGAAGTAGAGGCAAGTGCACTTGAGGGCAGCCAGGGCGTGAGTGGGCAGCAGGGTGAAGATCTGGACCAGCACGTGGTGCGGCAGCACGGCCAGGTAGGGCTGTGGCTCCAGGAGCTGCTGGATCTTGAAGCGCATCTCCAGGAACTCGTGCGACACCTGTCGGCGAAGGGGGAACGTCGCCACTGCCTCTCGGCCCGAGCAGTCGCTCTCGTCGCTCTCGTCTTCGTGACTGCCCGTGCTCCCTCCTCCCGCTACGTGATCGCCACAGTCATCAACGGCACCATTGATGACCGTCGACAACGTCAGTGCCCTTCTCGCCAGAGCAGGCGATGGCAAAGCTTTTGATAATATCCCAGACGATCCCCACGATTGATCTCGAGGCTTGGGGGAAGTTGTGGAGGCCACAGTTATGGATATTTTAGGGGGGGTAGTAGTCTCTGTGCGCTGGGGTGTTTTCCGTTCAGACAAAGCTTGAGGTGGAGACTGTCTGAAGAAAAGCATGCCTGGCATTGGTTCCTCAACCTCTACAGTTCCAGATAGCTCAGGGACAGGATGCTGTACATGGTCCACATCCTGCTCTGTTGCTTTTCCAGTATCTGTGACCCTACACTCCACCTGAGCCAGCTGGGCCTCTCTGGTGTCCTCCACTCTCCTCTCTGCCAGTGCTGGAGGCTCAGTGGGTGAAGGTGAAGTCAAGGACTCTGGCTGGGATTTGGGCTGGTTGTTCCCCTCCACCGATGGCTCTTCTAGTAGATGCTGATCGTCCACCTGGTGGTCAGCAGGCAATTCAGCAGGCTGCGCCGGGGCCTGATAAGGCTCAGAGCCACCGGCCAACAGGACGCGAGCCACATTGCGGCGCAGGCTGTTATTGCGCGAAAGCTTGCCCGACTCACGACTGTTCTGCCTTTTCAGGCACTCCGACTCCAGTCGGGCCACCATGTCCAGGACCCGCACGCTCTCTGGCTCGTCCAGACCCTCGTCCGACTCCACTGCTTTGGGCTCAGGCATGGGGGCAGGGGATTTTGGCAGCGTAACGGTATTGGAGTTGCGCAGGGGAACAGGCTTTGAGTCCGTGTGTTGGCCACCATTAGCCAACTGCTCCAGTAAGGCAACCATCTCCACCACCGACACCATCCTGCCCCCTTCCTCCCCTTCCACTTGTGGCAATCCCTCCTCCGTGTCCCCAGCCGTGTGGGTCTGTGTCTCGTACAGAGGGATCGGGGGAGGGGGTCTCCCTGGATTTGGTGGTCTCTGCGAGTCTGTGCCTTTCGTTTTTTCCATTTTGCCCAGCCTCCGCCGCTTGGCCAGCGAGCCTCCTTCACCCCAGCAGTTTTTGCTCTTCATTGAGCACGTCAAGCGGGGGTCCTGGGGACCTTCCTGCTCCGGCGGCGGCGGGTCCCCCAGCCCTCCCCCGTCACTCGACCTCCCGCGCTGCCGACCAGCAAAGATGGCAATCTTCTCCTTAGTGTTGCCCGGTTTGATGACCGCCCAGATGTCCAGGGGGCCATCGCCATCCTCGCTCTGGTATATCCGCAGCGAGGCCTCATTCTCCAGCCCTGTGGGGGCAGCAAGGAGCAGTAAGGAGCTAGTGAGGGCCACCTTAGCGGGCACTGGGGGGATCCCTTTGCCCTTTTTTGATGCCCAGCTGCTATTCAAGTTTTTGCTGTGGATGGTGGTTGTGTTGGTGGTGGTGTTGGCAGATGAAGAGGAACAGTGGAGTGTGTTGGTGGAGAGGACCCCGAGAGGACAACGGTTGGCTGAGCCGCTGCCAGACGAGGCCACCAGGGGGCAGGACTGGCGCAAGCCCCACTCAGGCTTGAGGCTGCCCTGCTGGTCCATGCGCAGGCCCTCCACCACTGACTCCTTCTGAGGGTTGGGGTATGGCTTGAGGTGCATGCTTGCTAACCTGCACACAAAAAACAAGAGAGAAGCAAACAGTCATATAGAGAAACATCTACAATCATCTACCAAAATCAAAATGTGAGCAATACGGTTTTCTGGAGATGCTGACAAAGTCTTCAGTTTACACCAACAGTCCATTGGTCCATTTACTTTAAAAAAGAACAAAAAACAAAAACAAAGAGCACTCACTTCAGGTTTCACGTTTGTATTCACTTATGGGCTTTATCAGATCAATCAAAAGACAACTGTTCATCCAGACAGTAGACAGTTCCTAATTTCATCTACAGCCATTCTGCAGTAAACAGGAAATTCAGTGAAATTTGATCATTAAAACAAACTCAGCATATAAAACAGCATTGATGGTAATATCCTAATATGGTGTTTTCTCTTGTTCTCCCTCGCTCATGTCCAACATACCATTACAAGCTGCTAAACTAGAGCTTAAATGTCTTGCCACCCAACATCAAAGTAGCTTACTGGAATGGGGTGGCAACAACGTACCACCCACAGCTCCAACAGCCAACCCGCTCTCCCTCACAGCGAATACTGTAATGGCTAATTATACTAAACACAGGCTGTGCGCTCCCCAGTAATTTGAGATGAGCTTTACAAGTGTCAATCTAGCTGGTGTGTTTAGAGCCCAGCATGCCTACAGGAGCTGGCTGGAACATGGAGACAGATTGATGGCGGGGAGGGGGGGGGACAGAACCAGCGCCTGAGGGGGCGCCGTGGACGCCCCCATACCCAAATGCCTCGCTTTTTCTTCTCAGCCAAAACCTTTGCTTCCACCTTCTATACCCACCCACGCATCTCTTTCCATTATGTATTTACAGTGTGCAGCCTCAAGCTCAACCCACACAGTCAGAAATACTGGAGCTCCCGGTAAAGCTGGCATGGAGAATTAGAGAGGAATACTTTGTGCCTTCCTGCAAATTCTCCAATTTTCTACAGCCGTTGTTTTCAAGGAGGAGCCTATAGGGGGCTCAGCTTCCTAACTGTGCCTGATGAGCCTCTGATCGGTTCCAGAAGCAGGCGGGGCAGAAAAATCATTATGCAAGACATGGAACTGCAGTGTAATACAATATAGCATAATATGATGAAATCAGCCCTTATAAAAGCTAGCCCGTTAAGGCTTGTTGAAATTTGGATTTCTACATTACATGAGAACACAGCCAAGCTGACCCCATACCACCACCCTCACTGGCACACACACACACACCCCCACCTTTTTTCCTTCCTTCTCTCCTCCATGCTCCCAGTGTTTCTCTCTTGCACATGTCTTTGAGATGAGACAAGTCACACTAAACCTGCTAATGGCCAACAAGTGGAGACAGACACACACACACACACACACACACCACCCAAGGCCAGACACAGCTGGGCTCTTACACCAACACTCCATTACTGCATGCATCTGCACTTCCACACATCCCGTGCAACACATGTATGAGCAAGAGCACCCAACATGAACACACTCTTGTAGACGGACTAGGTCTGAAGCTACCCTCATGTTCAAATGAAACATCTTTGAGATGAGACAAGTCACACTAAACCAACAAGCGAGGACACACACACACACACACACACACACACACACACACACACACACACACACACACACACACACACACACACACACACACACACACACACACACACACACACACACACACACCACACACACACACACACACACACACACACACACACACACACCTTACCCCATGATATCCATCCAATGGTGCATACTCATCCATTACATGAGCTAGTCTTTATCCGGTTGCCTTTGGTAAAGCCTTTACCTTTAGAGGCTGCATCCCAAGAGACATGCAATACAACTACTAATTTTTCCCCAAGATTTCTCCATGAGGGTTTACTGATGCATTTCACATGACCACACTCAATAGCTAGTGAGACACTTCATACTGTGAACCCTCTCCACCCTTCTTCGTCAAACCCACACACACACACACACACACACACACACACAGTCCCACACACTGAGTAACTGCACATTTGCTTAAGTGAATATGTGACACTCAAAGCTCTAAGTGATCATGAATGTGTGTGTGTGTGTGTGTGTGTGTGTGTGTGTGTGTGTGTGTGTGTGTGTGTGTGTGTGTGTGTGTGAGAGAGAGAGACCGTATGTGAGTTAGTGCGAGACAGCCATGCTTAGAGCAGGGAGACTAAAGTGCTTATAAGGCATTCCTCCTCTGCAGAGCCCAACCTAATAATGGGGACAGTGGAGAGTGGAGGGAGGGGGGCCGTAATCTCACGTGACCAAATCGGGGATGGCATTCTTCAAAGTGTGTCTGAATGTGTGTGAGGACACGTTATTCAGGGGCAAGTCACGAGGGCTGCTTGCACAGACACACAAATTAGTTGGTGGGTGGGTGGCTTTAAGGGACTGTGGACTCCCATTGGGCACCCAGCACTGGTCATGGAAAATTGCATGCCACAGACAGAGTAGGGCCAGTTGATGTGCCCTTGGAAGGCCAACAAACAACCCTGTCACCCCCACCACCACCACCCCCCGACTTCCCTCAAGCCTCCAAACCACCCTCCCTCTTCCACACACACACACACCTATCAAATTTCTCCTTCTTCAGAGAAACTAGCAGAAATAAGCAGTTTATTGAGCCTAGATGATATTGTGGTTTCACCATTATTGAAGTAGGAAGAAAACAGACACACACACACACACACACACACACACACACACACCCCAAAAAAGTGAAACCTCAAAGTTGGGCAACAACCAAACATGCAGCGCCGCAATAGCTTGCATCTCCATGGAGACGAGCACACACGCATTTCCTGGCACAAGACCTTACTCTGACTTCTTATGCTTTCTAGCTTGCTTGCCCATACACCAAACACACAGACACAGACACACACACACATTCTTTCTAGGGGCCCTCTGGGTCAGATCAGAGCTTTTCCATGCCTCAAATGGGAAGCTAAAAAAAAAAAAAAAAAAAAAAAAAAAATGTGAGCTTAGTCCAGCGAGAGTAATCCCTCAGACTTGCCTTGTGCCACACTACGATAGCACGTGAACACTGGTCACTAGAGCTGGGCCATTAGGACTTCAAGAGTGACCCTCTTTGTGAGAGAGTGTGTGTGTGTGTATATATGTGTGCGTGTATGTGTGTGTGTGTGCACGCGCACGCATGTTGGGGGGGGGGGTTGGGGTTTATGTTTGTTTTTGTGCAAGATTCTTCTGAGTTTGAAGTTGCTGTGTTTATATGCACCCAGAAGCAGCACAAAAAGATTCCAACTTGCAACACAGCCACCCTCTCCCACTGCATTCACTGGGTTCTGTGTTCCATTCTGAGGCCTCATTTATCTGACTTGTTGTGACACGCTAATGAACATGTAATAACCCTAAATCTGCCAGTCAGTTGGTTTCTCCAGTCTGGAGAGGATCTTGAGAGCCCCTGCAAGCAGCACCACTGGGCCGGGCTGGACTAGGTCTCAGCACCACTGGACACGTTCCCGTCCAGAGCTGGCCAGCCCAGAACTGCTGCGTTTTACCCATTACTCAACCTGGCAGCCGCAAGCCGGCCCACCCAGACCATGTCTCTCCACCCCCCCAAACACAGACACACACACACACACACAGACACACACACACACACACACACCACACACACACACACACACACACACTTCTCCATCGCCACTCTGCCCTCTTGTCTTTCTGTTTATATCAGCCCACCTGTCCACCTTTTCTAAATCCTGTGTCCACTTAAACCCAGTCGTTTCTGCTTTTCCCTGCATCTACAGTCAGCTGCAGCCCTGCTGTTGAAAACTCACTCACCACACAAGCAGAGGCAAAGAACAGATGTCAGACAGGACACACACAAATTTGGGGATGGATGGGGAGGCACCGACGCGGACGAGATGGAGGATGTGTTTAAAGTGGTGTTGCAAGACAGGCACCATGTAAGAGACAAACAAGCAACATGCAAGAGGGAGACGGGTCCTGCAGACCGGGAGTGACTGAGTCAGGCAACAGCTCTAAGCCGAGGTGAGCTCATCGTCACTCCGATCCAGCACTGCTTCGATTATTAACTCAATCCCTTCTCTCTCTCTCTCTCTCTCTCTCTCTCTCTCGCTCTTTCTCTCTCCACCTTCCGTGACTCCCCCACAGTATATAAGAGGCCAGCCAGGGAACCTGTCCAACTTGAGGGGAGAGAGGGGGAGCACAGGGAGAACTCAGAACAAGTAAAAAAAAAAAAAAAAAAAAAAAAAAATGAGAAAAAGAGAGGGGTGGAGTGGGGGGGTTGAAGGATGAAGTCACTATCGCTGAGCCTCGGCTCCAATTATGTTGTAACACTGTGTTCCTCCTGCATCTGGGCCCTCGGCACGCGTCTCCACATGTGTTTCCCACACAGCTAGGCAGGCAATCCAGAGAGTGGCAGGCAGGCAGGCAGACACAGTGCTGCACCGCACCGGACCTTAGAACATACAGGCAGGCCAGCATTGCAGGAGAGGATGTACTTGGGATGCAGTATGGTGGTGGTGGTGTGTGTGTGTGTGTGTGTGTGTGTGTGGTGTAATTACGGGTGAGGTAACAGCTCTGGCCTCAGCTCAGGCTCGTCACATGTGTGTGTGCAAGCAGAGCAGGGGAAGAGGGGAAAATAAGGGGAAAAAATACTCAATCTAAGGGCCTGTGTGTGTGTGTGTGTGTGTGTGTGTGTGTGCGTGTGTTCTGCTATCAGTTCCCTTAGCAACTGGCTGACGGAACTCTGTGGTCTGAAGGAACGAACACACACCCAGACAGACAGAGACAGAGAGACAGACTTAAATGTAATTAAAGAGTGGGGTCAGAGTCCGTAGTAATGGTGACTGGACAGACAGAGCAAACAAGCCCAAAAGGGCAGGACAGTCTGGCAAGGAGAGGTTGGCAATGGAGGCAGGCCCCTGGGCATGGCTCTCAGGACTCACCTCCAGTCTAGCTGGGCTTTGGAGGAAGGCTTCCGGGGCATTTCTGGGGCATGAGGTTCCTCCCTCTAGCAGAGCGGGATGGCAAGCTCCCACAATGCACTTCTTCAGGGAGACGGGATCAAGCAGCAGTGCTCAAGACTCCAACTACTGTGAACATAAAAAAATAAACAGAGAACATTTATATTTATGCATTTAGCTGACATTTTTATCCAAAGCAACTTACATTTGCCCACTATCAATTACATCAGGGCCAGTCTCCCCCAGAGCAACTTAGGGTTAAGTGCCTTGCTCAAGGGCAAAACAGTGGTTGCCAGGATTCGAGCCTAAAATATCCAGCAACCAATGACAGCTACTAGCATGTTAGCCAGTTTCCTTATACGCTACGCCACCAATGCCCTATAATGTGATAAGGTGATCTATTTTGCATATGCAAGTGTAAGTGTGTGCTATTAGCTCAGCGTAAACTCACAGAATAACCTGTCCATCTGCTCCGCTTTCAACTACAAAAATAACTTGGTCCATAAATATCTAATTAGACAGACAGACATCATGTAAACACACTGGCTTTGTTAAACCGAATTTGTTAATCAAACCAAACCACTCCCCAACCCACATCTCACTGAAAACCCATTACCAACCACAAATTGCAAAACATCAACCACCCCGCCCCCCTCCCCTTCCCGACACACACACACACACACACACACACACCACACACACACCACACCACACACACCACACACACACACACCACACACACACACACACACCTCAACCACCAAACCCACACACAGAAAATCTGCTGCTGGAAAGAGAGAGGCATGTCTGGCCACAACTACTAGGACCTTCTGCTGATGCAAGCTACCCACTCCACTCAACCCTAGCAATCCACTGGGTCATGCTTTCAGGAGGGATTCTGGAGAATCCACGTCCATGGAAGGTCGGTGTGGGTGTGTGTGTGTGTGTGTGTGTGTGTCTTGGCAGAACCAGTCAGTCTGCATTTGCATGAGTCCCGAGCCAGAAAAACAGGCGAGAAAGGCAAATCAAGTCAATCACTGTCCACAGTCATTAAGGTGCAGCCGTTTAAATACAAGTCCCACTTGCTGGTTCCACAGGACTGTGGTTTAATAAAAACCCATTTCTCAACACAAGACAGCTTTGGTAATAATAAGGACAATGTGCAATGCGAGCAACCCATCAATAATCAACCTTGGACTTGCCTTACATTACATAACTTAGGAGGAGCACAAGAGGCATTCGTGAGTGCTTCAAGGGGAATAGCCTAGCAGCACACACCTGAAAATATAAAACCACACTGAAGTACCATCAGGAGGTCCAGTGAGACAGTCATTTATGAAGACTAAACAGTTTGTGGCTCCCGTATCGAAAGAAAGACTGTGTGCAGTCTGATGGGCACAAAATGTGAATGGAGAGCGGGGAGGGGTTGGGGACGGGTGGGGATGTCTTTCAGCAAACCTTGCAACCATCTGCCCAATAACTCCAGCCTCTGCCAAAATTCCTTTTACAAGATAATAAGACACACACATAAAAAGCTTAAGTGAAGCACACACTGAAGCCAAAACCAACATGTAAGTTACTGTATGTTGTGGTTAGAGCTCTATCCAAGCGTTCTCTTGGAAAGTAGGCTAGAGAGCTTCACTAAGCTGCATGTCAGCTGATGTGCCAGTGAATCTTCTGAACACCCCCCCACCCCCACCACCGAAAACGATTGGCTGCTGGGAGGCCCCCCCACCTTAGGCAGATTGTTGTTGGCATACTCCTACACGGGACTCTCTCAGCTCTTCCTGCTTAGCGTGCCATCTACCCTACGTTTCCATATCATAACGGACAGAGAGAGAGAGGAGAGAGCGAGTGAGAGAGCGAGCGAGCGAGCGGGAGACAGAGAGAATGAAAATGGCTTATTCTTCCCTCTCCAATACAGCGAGGGGGCAAGAGGGGGAGGTGAGGGTACGGAGAGGGATACATTTTTAGTCAGTGTTTCACAGCCGGATGAATACGACTCTTTCACATCATTTTCCTTCCCACAGCAGAGAGAGAGAGGTGGCAACATGGAGCACTATGGCAAACCTCCACCAAGACTCTCCAACTTTCTTGCTCGCACACACACACGTTCATGCACACACACACACACACAGTTTTGTTTTCAAAGAGATATGAGAACCATGAAGGGCTGATAAGTCTGAACAAAAGCAGCTTTGGGGAACAGTAGCCAACACACTAACAAGAAGCGTGGTGGTTTTGGTGAAGGTGGGGGCTGATGCCTGTTAACCATCCAGACACACACACACACACACACACACACACACACACGGAAACAGAGTGGATTCCATGCACACAAACATGATTAGACCATCTCAACAAAGGGTCCTGGAATGGCAGGCGGATAAGAGACATCCTTTCTTTCTCTCCTTCCCTTGTTCCATCTCCCCCACCTCCACCAACCCCCCTTCTCTCCCTCTCTCCCTCCTGTGCCAATCAGGCTTTATGAGTGTTGTGCAGCAAATCCTCAGCCCCAACTCTGCCATGCACATTTGGGTCACTCCGTCTAGCAAGCACAAACAGTCTCTCTCACACTCACACACACACACACACACACGAGCACGCGACTGCAAAACGGCAATGGTCAAGCAAGTGTAGGGGGCTAGCACCACACTCTCCCTCACAGGGGCCACATTCACAAGATATTCTTCGCTCGGCCGAGAACCCAAAAAGAGCAACACTTTAAACAACACAGCCATGCACGCCACTTCCCATCGAGCTGCCCACCCACAGTCACTCCGATACAGGAGTGGACCGTTCGCCATCTCTGTAGTCACTTCACAAACCAGAAACAGCCCCTTTCCACGGCCATAAAAGTTGTTGTACTTACATATTTCCTCACCATTCTTCGCTGTGCACCATTCCTTCTCAAATTCCTCACAATAAAGTCTAACACAGTGGTCCATTGTGGTGCTGTGCTGTCGGCGAAAGAGTTGGGTGTGTGTTTTACAGAATGTGCTTCAGCTCTACTGTGTGTGTGTGTGTGTGTGTGGTATGTGTGTGTGTGTGTCTAAGAAGGTGAAAGCATGCAGAGCAACACACACACGCCACACATTCTCTCTCAGCACGTGGTAGAACTAGTCCGACAGACACCTTGACTATTTGACCTAAACAGCTGGTCCTGGTGGCGAATGCACACACTGACACCACTGACATGACAGATACACATACATACACACACACACGCACACACACACACACACACACCACTCAAGACCACGTGTTTGCAGCAGGAACAAATAAAAGGAAGTGTGAGGTTGAGCCAATGGGCAGTCCAGGGTCCTCTCATGTCTATATAAGGAAATGCTAATCAATACATCAGCCTGGGATGGGACTGGCTTGAGATGAAACCACAGACAAGAACAGACACTCTCACACGTGCGTACACACACACACACACACACACACACACACACACACGCGCGCACACGCGCACACGCACGCAGCATGTCCAATGTTTACTACCTTGGTGTCACATAAAGACAGAACAAGGGAAAGAAAAACACAAACCAGATACACGCACGCACCACGCACACACACACACACACACACACACACACACACACACACACACACACACACACACAGTCTGTTCCCTAAAACGTCACACACTGGCAATAGGAGAAATGCACAGCCAAACACCACAACTAGCCTACTTCCAAAGTCTCACACACTCACTCACACACACACACACACACACACACACACACACACACACACATATATAACTAGGCCAGACAAGTACATACACTAAACAAGCAGAATGACAATCACACCTTCACAATCAGCTCAGGCTTCCACCACACAACGGGGTGCATAGACAAGATGGGCAGAGAAACAAGCAGTCCAAACACAAAGCAGCAGCATACTTGACATGTTTTAGCTTTTCACACGGTGACAGGCACCAGGAGACGAAACACAACAACAACCACCACTGAAGCAGCCACACTCACACACACACACACACACACACACGAGGCATAACCAGGCAGAGAGCCCTATGGAGGATTCTTTAAGGCATTTGCTGTTGAGCATTCTTCTCAATCCCTTTGTTGGCTGAGGACTACATGCGTGCCTGTGTGTACATGTGTGTGTTCTCAGAATTCATGGGGAACTTCCTTTTTACCTGGCCTTACTCAAGCTTTCCACAAACAATGACAAAGAGTGTGTGTGTGTGTGTGTGTATGTAGGGGTGTGGGGTGCTACAAGGGTAGGGAGGTGGAGGGGAGGGGTGCGGTCAGTCAAGCCACAGCCAATTTCACAATGTCCTTCCCAAACATTCACTGAACAACTCCCCCTTACCAAACACTTCCTTAGGAGATGGGGAACGTCCCTTGTATTGGACGCTTGTCTGGGTTTTCCATTTGGGATGGTCCAACACAGCTTCTGAGAATCTGGGAAGAGTGATTAGATTTGATGAACGACTGCTCAGAAAAAGCAGTGAAATAAACTATTTATGGCCTTCCGCAAAAATCCCACTGAGCGATTCATTTCCACCACAAATATGATCCTAGACCTGTGCAAGACTGCATCTAAACAGCCATGCTGACAAGCTTTTATCAAACCAAGCAGAGCAAGTCCATCAACCATAATCCTTCTCAATCAGGACTTTTTTTTAACCAGACCACCAATAGAGAGAGAGAGAGAGAGAAAGAAAAAAAAAAAAAAAAAAAAAAACACTTATCAAAACATTCCCAAACAAGTCCTGAACAATACACACGCTCACTCTACACTGCTCCTCTCAAGACTCTTCCAGGGGCAGCGCGGAACAGAGACCTAAAATAACCCCCCTGTACCAAACACTTCAGGGCCAGCCAGCTGAAGGCCTTCTGTGGCACCACTCTGGAAAACACCCCGAAACCACTCAGGCCTCACGGGCTCCGTCTCCGAGCATTTCCTGTGAAAAGGCCCTTCCAACAAAACAGACAAGAATGACATGAATGCCTTGACTTACTTCTACAGAAGCTTGTGGGCAGGCTCCAGGAGCTAGGCTACTACTTCTGAGCCTGACAAGTCGTCCTGTCTGCCTGCTTGTTCGTCTCTCGCTTCCCATAGGCCTTGCCCCTGAAGAACATCTGAGACGGCTTTAAAAACACAAGCGCTCATAAATCACTCCACAAACATGGCTGTGTTCTCCCAAGAGCTCGCTTTCAGCAACCTGGACCCGTTCTGATGACCCAACCCTACTGATGGGCCAAAGACAGTGGACATGTGTTCACAGACAGACGCAGGCTTGCAGACAGAAGAAAGGAGACAACACACCCTCACTCTTAAGGGAGGATCAGAAAAAGAGAGTTAACTGCAAGGGGAGACGAGACAGACGGAGCCATTGCTACTTGTGGAAGTGTGGGAGATGACGCAGTCGTGGGGCGAGTAACGCAGGCTGACAGTCTGACATCATGGCTCCTCTGAGCCTGGCCTGGGAAGCCGGTGGGGGGGGGGAGTAGGAAGACGAGATCAGACCAGAGGAACACAGAGCACACATCAAAGCCCCAGCATGACACACGGCCACATGAGACCAGCGTGTTGCCACAGGCGCCATAGCCACCGTCCCCAAACACATGCATCTCACTGACACCGATGGCATCCAGCGGTCACACAAATGCTAAAGTCCCGCTTTGTCCAAGTCACCAGTTAACTTCATTGGGGCCAAGGGAATTTTGCCCCACGCGCCACACCCCGCCAAAACACACACACTTACGCGTGTGGGTGATGTCGAGCCAAGCATGAAATCGAATAAAATGGGCAGTATGCCTGTAAACACTAAAATACTCTCAGTGGAGTCCACGGGTTCTCGTAACATGCAATACACACCAGTCTCTTAAACGGAACAACAGGCACCTCCGGGTATTTGCATGTTGCCAGATGGGTTGCTTGTTTTAGGAAGATACACCGTCCCACTCGCATTGCTCGCTCGCACAGGAAAGGCTCAGGTCGCTCCCCAGAGCTTAAGTCAATATTAAATGACAGGACAGCTGCCAGCACGCTCGTGAGGAAGGGAGCCAAACATTTCCCCACCCGAGCGCGTTAACGTGCTGTAAAGGAAACGTAATCAGAAAGCAGAGATTGGGGGCATGTGTGGCGTTGGGTTACAGAAGGGCTGTTACGCAACGAAACTCAACACAGCAACACACTACACTACACTATACTGGCAAGGGATAAACTGCCTACTTGGGCACTCGTGATCACGTTTTTTCTTTTCACACACACACCCCTCTCTGAGCTCCGAGTGTGGAGTAACAGCATCCATGCCAGCTGCACCCATTCCAAGCCAGTGTTCACCCCCCTCCCTCCCTCACCCCCGCCATGCCTCCGCCTCCTTCTGTTACATGGCTCCCATCGCTTGTTAGCGAGTAGTTTAAACACAAGAAGGACAAAAAAAAAATACTTTCTTGGCCATTCAAAGATTGCATAACAGCACTCTGGCGCTTGTAAAACTCCAATTGCGCTCGGTACCACTTAAAAAGTACAAATATGGCCTGACCATAACTGTCCACTAGCTGTCAACCGACAGGAACACTGGAGTGATGTCACTCCCCCTCGAAATGAAGGCCTTTATCTAAAGAGGGCCTTTGTTGTAAACGGCCGTAAATCACCACCAGATCGGGTTACGTAGGGCGCACCATGTGCAATCTGACATAAACGCAGGCAGCTGAAATTTAAAGCACATGTTTCGAAGCGCACTGGAGTAGGCTGATACATGGCCCAGGCGCTGCGCTGAACGTTATGTCATAGAGGAGAGACGGCACCTGTGTGCATGCGCGAGTGCGAGAAAGAACGCCGGTTTCCAGTAACCAAACAAAAGAGCTGCATTCTACCGAGAGACAATGACCTCCTCTCCGGGAAGACTCACTTGCCCTTTGGAGCATTTACGGCGTGCAAGTCATTCTGGTGCTCTAAAACATTAACTTTGCAAACTAAATACACAATATATAATATTAAATAAATAATAATGTTTATTTCTGAGTCGGAGTGCTCAGCATGGTTACGGTCCATCCAGCTGCTTCTGTTCAGTTCCAGGCCTCTGGGCGCTGCTGCTCTGTGTGTGTTGTGGGAATGTTGCATGCCCGCCTGCATTACACAACAGCGGAGATGCCAGAGCACATCATGAATACCAGGTATCAGAGCCGAGCCGCTGAGCTCTCTGGAAGAGACCAGCCGTCACCAGGGCAACCGGCTCCCAGTGAAAACCCATCTGCCGCCAAGCAACTCGGCCCTCGAAAAATATCTGGAAATCGATCGGTCACTAATAGCAGAACTGAGCCTGTTCCATCCAACTGATCCAAATTCCAACGGCATACGCACAGAGCGCTCCCCCCCACTGGACACCTTACGGAAGAGGCACGAATTCCACATGTCTGCAGGGAAGTTCACACTTGTTCTGTAATTGCCTCTTGAAAGGGGTAGATTGTGGTGGTAGTGATGATGGTGGGGGCAAGTTGGGTTTGGAGAGCTGAAGGTGAGTGGCTGGTTTGTGTAGTTTCCTGTCAAGCACAAAGCAGAGTCACCCAACACCAAACCAAGAATAGCAAGGGCAGGTCAACGAGATGCTTGTAAGCACTCACTCCCACCCACACAAAACACACACACACACACAAATATACCTACACCCAATCCAGCTACCCACCTAAACTCTTTTCCATATCTAGTTTTCAGCTACGCCACAAAAAAGCTGACTACGCCAAAAAAAAACCCAGTGCACAGACGCACAGACACACAGACACACTCTTGTGTTTTGGTCTGTGTTTCTGTGTGTGTGTGTTTGGGGGAGGGTTGTGTACGGGGGGATAATGTCAAACCTGTTCAGCTACATCAAGACCAGGCAACTTTCTTCTTCCTCACAGAAACAGGATATGTGAGCACACCTTCTGCAAACAGGCACAGCAGTTCATTTTTTTCAGGGCGAAAATTCCTCGCGGTACCCCGCTTCTCTACCCTATTTTCATGCCATCTCAAGCCAAGACAGACTCCTGGTACTCATGGTGCTTTTCAGAAAAATAACACCCATTTTACCAGGGCAGGCATGTCCCAGAAACATACAGGCATTTATTGTTCTCTTATCACACTGGCAAGCTGCAACTGTGGGTTTCTAATGTGTCCCATTTAGAGTGGAAGTCTAAAATGTATTAGCATGAGTGGGATCCAATCTCTCTCGTCCTTTCCCTGGAATGCATCGAAGCTCTGCCGAACACACCCTGGAACAAAGAGCATGTGGCTGCGTGCTGGTGAGTGTGTGTGTGTGTGTGTGTGTTAGAGACTGTGCGCTTGCGCCTGTGTGTGTGTGTGTGTGTGAGCACAGACAAACAAGTAGTAAGTTTTAACCCTATAAGATGTGAAACCTTGGCAGAAGCACTATATCAAATGGTGAAATATCCAATTACAATTACTGTATCATTTGGCTCTATTCATTTTTGGAGAGAATGCACCAGGCAAAACAACTTCATAAACTAAAGGCACGGATGCCGACTGTCCATTGTCTTAAGTGGTGAAATACCAAATGGTGAAGTACCTAGTCTTGTGTTGATGTGAATGGTTTTAATGAAGACTGGCTGGATAAGCAAGTCTACTTTAATGTAAAGACGCTGGGTGTGGTAGGTGGGGGCATGTCTTTACATATAACTTTGCACAAAGTCAAAGTAGCTTCACATCACAAACACTGCTTTAGTCAAGGCAACACAGACAGTCTCAACAAGTCGGAAGTGCAGCGTTTAAAGAATCTCTTATCTGGAGAATGAGCGGGCTTGTCACAACACGTGTCTCTCTCTCCATTTCCACCCTGACCGCCACAGAAAGCACCACTCAAAGGCAATCAAATGGCCCAGTCGGCACTGAGTGGGGGGTGGGGGGTCTACACCCTCGGCGTCACTGTCTGCTCCCAAGCTGTGCTGGGAAAGGAAAGGGCCTCACTGGCAGAGTGGCCAAACAGGTTTCCCATGGGTGGGCGGTCCAGCTGTCAAATGGGAGAGGATCAGGCAGCACCAGAAACAGGTGGTGGGTCAGGCAGCTCAACAGCCACAAGTGAGTAACCTCGCTGGGGCCTCAATTTACTGACTGTGCGGAAACACAAAGCTGATGCAGTGTGCTCCTGAAGACTGAAAATAGGAGACATCCCCTAAAAACAAGGGGCACACAAAAACAATTCTCTTGAACAATCAATAGTTACAACAAACAAAGCTCTGATTAGCCAGAAAGGCCTAGTGCCATTAGTAGATGGGTGCTAAACAACCACAAGTGTCAAATAAATTGAGCAATGGATAAAATGTCTGCAGTGGATGAGTAAACAGTGATTAAGTTCAGCATTTGGCAACCACTGATGAGAAGTTGACTAGAAGCAGCAGTTTTTGCTTTGCAACAGAGTTTATGAATCACAAGAGATGGATGAACTCAAAACATCTGCAAAAGTGAATCAACACAATGCTGTCACACAAACTAGGAGCAGAAAAAGGTCAGTTATCAACTACAGCTAATACAACAAATTATATTCTCAGAAATGAGATGAGGAGTCATCTTTAGCATGTATTTAGGTAAGCATGTATTTGTTTCACCATAAAGAAGACAACGGAGGTCAGGAAAGAAGACATAAAAGTAGCAATCCTTTCCCAGGGCACCTAAATCCTACAATTGTTGTGTTAAGCATGTCTTGCATGTCTAGTCAATTGACTTGTTAATCACAAACCACACTTAAGTTTAAAGTTTGACTAAAGATCAACAAAATGACTCAAGACTTAGACTGTATGCAGTGAAGTTCGGCTGCCCACAACAAGCAGCTGTTTTGATTTCCGAAACATCCGTCACCTCTAAAAACCACTCACTCACAGGGCGTGTTCCCAAGGTAATTTCAGCCACCGCATCAGACTGGGGAGGTAAACGCACCCAAAGTTCAGGCCCCGTGGACGGTAAACAAAGGTGTCTGTGAAAGCGTGACTTCGAAGGACTATAAACTCATTTTGGCTACGTGTGAACCTACTGGGTGGCGCATGAAGGCTGGCCCGAGCTAGAGCGAGGAGGAAGTGCAAGAAGAACGCTGCGGCTTGAACTCCCACAGGACACCAGCATACACCACGTTCTGAGCACTGACCTGATTCAACCGACTGCAAGCAGAGCGCAACATCAGTGTTATACCAGTGTTAGGGACCAAGTAAAATTACTGAAAAGCATCGAGTTGCAAGCTGTGAATTTGAATTACCAAAGTTCAATTGTAAAACAATAATTTCCTTTACTCCAAAAGGAAAGGACCCATCGAGAAATAACTTCATGTAACGTCAAGGAAGAGTATAAGAGCACTGCTTGTTTGCGTCAAGACAAACCTGACTTGCTACCAGATCAGTTGCAACCCTGAGATGAGAAGCAATAACGTTAACTACTGCTGCACACCTCAAACTGTTCAAAACCCACGACACAGACAAAAGTTATTGTTGGTAACGTTACATCCAAGACACCGATAGTCATCATACATCAATGCAATGTTCTGATAAGACAGATGAAAACATACCGAAATACAGAGTAAAGACGTTCGCTCCCAATGGGTGGGTTAACATTAAACTGATCCAGTCAGACAACATAGCTACACACAGATAGCTTGCAATGTGCTGGAACGCCTTGACAAACATGATCATGATTCACAAATCGCCACAGCATAACGAACACAACGGCTTATGCCATTTTCGTGGTTAAAGCCCTTCACCAAAGATGGTCTTACCGCGCCATGCAATTTGAACAGCTGACCACCTTCCTAACTAGCGTATATCGTTAGGCTAGCTTTACAGATAGCTTCAACTTGGCCGAGTTTTCCTGTGGCCCCCAGGCTAGACTCGATTATGGCTAGCTGCTTAAATCGCTAGCAAACAAACCACTAAAACCTGAACGTCCAAACATGTCGCCATGGACCCTTCGGTAGGTAAGTCCTACTAAGTAGGCAAGCTAGATAATAGCCTATCGGCCTAATGAAAAAGACACCCACTAGACAGTACCTTTTCTCCGGAGATATGTTCTTCTAGCCTCAAAATCCCCAAATGAACGGGCTCATAAGTTCTCGGTTTGCAAACAGCTCTCTACGTAACTAGCATAGGCTTCATATAGAGCGCAGCGTAATGACGTACACCACAGGGGCACGTTCATTGGTGAAAAGACCTGAAAATAAGAGTTGCCTACAGTAATGTCTGAAAGCTGTCAGAATTTTGCCCTTTATCTCATAATTTTACTTGTTATCTCATAATTAGTACTCTCTATGTCATAATTTTGACTTTAAAATCTTGGCTTTTTTACTGGGTGAGATGGGCTTCCACAGAAAGCACTTGCAGCCATGAGTCTATTCATTTTTGGGTTTTTAGGCTAATTCAATAATTGGAAGTCCATTTCAGCCAGAAAGTATATATATGCAGCGTTTTTAACAAATAACAATAGAATTGTCTTGTGGCACTTTACAGACATTAGCAAGAAGCAACAGGGGCAAGGAAAACCTCTATTGTGTAAATGTAATGTAAATGTACTGGTGGTTATTCAAGGAAGAAACCTTGGGCAGATCCATGGCTCATGGGACAACCCAACTGCCAGGGATCATGCATAAAAAGTGCAGTCAGTAGTTACCATAAGTGATAGACTACAATTTGTCCATGGTTTTAGCTGAGCATCATAATAATTACAAAATATTGTCCCACAACATTATCTGGTAGTCAAGCCATAGGTGGTTGTCTAAAGCTCTGGATGAACTGTGTAGTAGCAGACAGACACAATGTTTAAGTCAGGGAGTGAGGTCGATAATTGGGGGTAACATTGGGTGGAGTCCAGAGTCCAGAGGGGTTGGTCACGTTGCCTCTAGGAAGAAGAGACAGTCCTGGCATGGGCCACCCGTGAAGTTGATCACAGTCATTGTCCATTCAGAAGGAGTTAGTGACAGGGAAGTCAACCAATGAGAGGCTGAGGGTAAGAAGAACGTATCTCCAGAGAAAAGGCACTGTCTAGTGTGTTTGTTTTGTGTGTTTTTCATTAGGTCTGCAGGCTGTTATCTAGCTTGCTAGACTTAGTAGACTTCACTTTTACATTTACGCTGTTCACAGGTGTTCTGACCAAGCTCCTGTAAATAATTTAAGGTAAAGTCCAGTTCCCCTCCAACCTGCCGTAGGTTGCTAACTGTTTCCATCATTAAAAATGCATTGCACCTGACTGGTGTAAACTTAGTTAGTGTGTTTCCCTTACTATTAAATGTCAAGAAAAGCTTTGGAATAACTTGGGGAATTGAACAGACTATGATCTCGATGATAAAAACACTAAACGTGCACATAAACGACAGAGCCATTGCCACTGCCATTTCCTGTGGTCTAGTCCTACAACTAGGCTACCTTTAGTCAAAGTCACTCAGTCCCACCACAGAGAGATGAGATAGCCTATCCTCAGCACACTGACCAATTATTGGACATAGCCAATGGGATAGAGGCATTGTCCTCATATTGAAATGAGTCCCAGTAGCTTTATTTAGTCTGACTTTCCCATATGGAGTTGTTAAGACGGTCTCTCTTGGGCCATAGGAAGCAGAAAATCCTCATTGAACATCCCTGACTGCTTGAGCGGCAGACCTCTGGTCCACCAAATAAGCAGCTTGAATGGTGCATGGCTGAATCCTTATGTGTGTCTGTGTTTTGCAGATTTCTAAACAAACCTACTTGTTTGTCTGTTAACACCACCCAACACTGCAGTCTGTAGACTGGGCTGCATTATCTCTCAGAGATAAGGGAATGAAGACTGTTTATTAACTCTGTTTATTGGCATTTGTCCATAAAGAATGATTAACAGTAGTTTAAGGATGTAACAGAATGTGTTTATATTTATTTGGTAAAACATATATTTGGTAGAATATTTCATACAAAGATTAAAGCACGGCAAGTGTGACCACAGTGTAACCTCACAGGGCCTGTTGCCCATGGGCTAACACCACCATCTAGTGGTCATGGGTCATATGACCTAAATCTGTCATTGAGTACATTATTATATGTACGGTGTAAAAAAGGAGTACATAATTGTTTTGTTGTCTTAATGTTTGCATTCATGTCATTTAAATGACCTCTGAAACTTTCATATGAGATGTAGTATGTTTCTCAAAAAATTACATGTAAATGGCCAAAGTTACCCGGAGGTCATCTTGGGATTGACAAAAAAATGCCTCTGTTAGCTCTAATATTGCTTATGTCAGGTTACAAAAAACTGTGCTCTGCATTATGTGAGTAAAATGTTTGTGATATAGAGAAACCTCAGGGCAGACTTTCGATGTTAACTGATGTGAGTGTGAGGTCATCATAAATGCTCATGCTAGTGATCATGTTGAGCTCCCTGACCCGGTGCCTGTACTCCAGCAGATGGGACTTGTTCACAGCCACCTTAAACTCATTATGGGTGCAGAGGATCTTCATCTGAAACAAGAAGATAACTGAAAACTTAGCATTGTGCTATAAATGAGTGTGCTTGGTTAAAGGTATGATCTTTATATTAGCCTTCTTCTTTTGCTCGTAACTGATTGCAAGTGACATTACTGGTGTCTTTAAAATCCTCATTCATTTAAATGTCATCATTCTAATTCAAACAAAATTGTCATTGATATAGTTGGGCAGGAATAAATGCCTTGATATTGCTTTGCCAGAATACCTGGAATCAGATTTAATAAGCCTCAGTGGCATGAATTCCAACAGATTATTTTTTAGGTCACCGTACTATTCTCACCTCAAAAGGTTGCCCAGCAACAAAAGGAAAACCAGGGCAGTCTCTCTCTTCTTTGCCCCATTGACTTCCTACCAGGGTGTTCCTAACAATCACTTTCTTCCCATACTCATCGAATCTTGGGTTGAAGTGGAAAGCAATATCCTTTCCTTTGTTTAGGTTTACCGTCATCCTGTTGTGAAAGACAAGAGTGGGAAGGAGGAAGATTAAATTTCAGACCGATTTATTGCAATAAGAATGACATGCGAAATCCTTAGATGGTAGGCCTACTACAGCTGAGCCCTTAAACCTGTAGAATCAATGAGACAGTATTTTTATGATTTTATCCCTCTCATTAATACATGTTTATTCCTTCCTCAGCTTTGTTGATTAGGTGCTCCAGACATAGGATAACGTGGCAGGTTATGATTAAAATTAAAACAGGTTAAAAGTGATTACACTGACAAGAATATATTTTTTGCCATTCTCTTTAAAAACTGATATAGGTATATTATCTTTACTATTAGTGTGTGGTGAAATTAAAGGCCATCCAATGAACTGATAAATCTTAGGATTTTTGCACAAGGATGACATTGATAAGGCATAAACAACAAGAAAACATTCAGGGTCGGTGTCTGATAGAATAATGAGGGAAGAATAAATCTCTGATGATCAGTGTAGTGTTAAAACATTAATTATTGAGAATATAAGGTAGCAGTCTTACACATTTTTTTTTGTCCAACATTCACATTACGTGTTTGTAAGCAATAATTCAGTTGTTTAATTACACTTGTGTATACTGATTCATAATAAATTAACCTGTAATCAAAAAATGTATATCAGAAGATTGTCATGTGAGATGCACAGTTATGAGTTTACTCACTTTTTAGCATTGGGTTTGACAGATCCATGGATGGTGATAAGCAATTTGTCATACACACCTCTTGGCAAAGCCTGGTCATATGGTAATGTCTATTAAGGGAGATAGGAGTTATCTGTTAGACTAACGGAGACAGAAACAACAAACCTGCTTAAAAAATGGCTTCCATATTCAACTCACTTTAATTTGAGTTCAAAGGGACTACGCAGAAAAAGCAAGACAATATACATAACACTGTGGGATGTTGTGGAATGCTTTAAGTGACTGACAGACATCCCCTCATGAAGTGCTGAATGGCACTTACAGTGCCCTTTCTAGGAGTGAATCCTTCTTACCAGTGGGCGTTGAGGGGAAACCTGAGGAGCAGTGGGAGGATTTGGGCCAGGCCATGTGGGCTGGTTTGGCTGTCCAGGCCAGCTTGGCTGGTTTGGCTGTCCAGGCCAAGTAGGCTGACCTGGCTGGTTTGGCTGTCCAGGCCATGTGGGCTGGTTTGGCTGTCCAGGCCATGTGGGCTGGTTTGGTTGGCCTGGCCATGTGGGCTGGTTTGGTTGGCCTGGCCATGTGGGCTGGTTGGGCTGTCCAGGCCAGACAGGTCCTCCGGACTGCTGCTGGTTGCCCTGGGCAGGCCAAGGGCCACCTAGTGCATCTGATAGCTTTTGGAGACAGGAAGGCAGAAGCAAGATGTTCAGCACCTTTCCACTTGGCTGGTATATAACTGCACAGAAAAATGTATGAAGTATTTCACAGGGAAAAAAAGACTACTTACATCCATGTCACCTGCAAGTGACAGAGAAGGAGAAAGAGCAGTATTAGAATATTTTTCTTCAAAAAGGTTCAGACTACTCTACGTTATGTTTTCTTTTCAATGGATGTGACACTTGACACTGGGAGACATGCTGCTGCTGTGGATTCCCATGCTTATGAGTCAGAGTGGAATATTTCCACTCCACCCAAACTGCCTAAGGGAGAGGTGGAGAGAGAGAGAGAGATAGAGAGAGACAGAGAAGAGACTGGTGCTAATAAACTAAATAATCTACTAGATAGTCTACTCTCTGAACAACAATGGTGTACACACACACAGCTGTGAGAAGGGACACGTGTAAACAATATGACTTAGTGGTGAATCTTCATAGCTTTGACTAAGCGCATTTGAAAACAAGTACAGCTATGCCTTGAAAAAGAAGTGTCAGCAGGCCCATGCAGCAAACATACACATAAAAGCAGAGCGTTGGAAAAACAGTAACAGGTGTGTTATTATGACATAAACAAACAACTTAAACTCTGACAGTGTACAATGTGAAAAAATGAATGCAAACCACGTAGTGGTTCCCAGAGAAGTTTCAATCGTTCTGTGTAGTGCCACAGTTACATCATTGACTACTGATTCGTTTCACCAACCAAAAATGGTCAATATGGCTACCATACTTCCTGTATCTCTGAAAATATTTGAGTATTCTATGAGGCAGATGGGAGCTAGTAGCTCATGTCCCTGCCTTGTAAAGCATTGCTGTCCCTGTTAAAAACATTGTGTAAACCTGTGTAAAACATTGGCCCAGAGGTCTTAAGTTAGTGCACTAACAGGGAACAGCAGTGGCCTTACCTGGTCTTTAGTGTGGAAGTCGCCAACGTGTTCTCCTCTGGTGGCAGGCACGGACAAAGAGGAATTTGGGGTTGGGCTCTCTTATACACTGGGATTTGCCTTCACAGCTCACTGCCTCCACCCCTTGCTTCAGCTGTTTTACATACAGCGTTGCACCAACACACCATGTTTCACTGTTGTGCCTTTGAGAGGACACGCCTAGGTGTTTCAGCAAACAGCACACCCATCAATATCAAACTGTACGAGACATGTTGGGCCATGCACAAAACATGGAACTATGCACAACAATAGTAGTTGTTGAAAGACAACCCTGGATTCCACCAAGTCAGGAACATAGTTTTCTATAAGTGTACCTCTGCAATGAAGAAGCAAAGAAAACCTAGGGAGAAAGGAAGCTAACTTAGTGTATAGACACAGTATATGGTCCTATTTCAACTACAGCAATAAAACAGTATAACTGGGTGTGGGTGACAGAAGAATGCAGTTGGGCACATGTTAAGCACCTCTATTGTACACAATCCCACACAAACATCAGACATTCAGACATTCCCCCAGAAATGTTGCCATGACAACTAGGTGAGGTGTGGTAACTGATAACTTTAGTATGGAGTTTGAAAGCATGTCCCACTGTCACATAGCAACCGCTATGCTGTCACTCAAGCATCTACTGACCATGTCTTTGTGACAAACACAAAGTAGACAGTTAGAAATGTAATGTCAGACGGGGTTTCTCAATCTTGAAAAATTGTGACGCACCTCAGAGAGTTGAGGTTGGAAATATTTCCAGTAATTACTATGGAATATGACACCTGTGTGTGTGTTATTCCCTTTTGTAAATGCAAACATATTTGATAAATGGCCAGGATGTTGACTGGAAATTCATAAAGAAAGTTCTCATAAAGAAAAGTCTTTCCCTCTAAGTCAACAAAAGCACACACCTTATGCATTCCATATGGATTTTTTCCCTTGTAGTTTGGGAGCAGTCAAGAAGTCATTCTTAGTCCCTTCCGATAACATTGAAGAATGTGATGAATTTGACTTAAGGAATTATCACAATCACGGTCAGATACTGAACTGATGAATGGCATAGCAGTCAGAGTATTATAAAAGCATACATACATAAATAGATGTATGGTTTGACAAATATTAGCCTACATGATTTTTACCCCACCTAGTTACAGACATATAGGCTATATATATATATATATATAATTTTGAATGTTATCTTCTTTTGTAAGTCGCTTTGGATAAAAGCGTCTGCTAAATGCCTAAATGTAATACACGTCTTTTTCTCACTGAAGTATGTTACATACAGTGGAAACCAGACGTTTACATACAATTAACAGAGAAAGACACAGTAACTCTTTTTCTCTTCACTGTAAAAAATTAAATCAGAGTTTAATGTTTTAGGTCATCTAGATTGTCTTGTGAAGTGCTCCTCTTGTCCCTCTTTCAACAAAGCAGCCCCTCAACATTATGCTGCAACCTGCATACCTCACAGTTTGGATGGTGTTCTGAGGCTTGCAAGCTTGCAAGCAAGAATGTGGATGACAGCATCATGTTGTAGAGTTGCTTTGCTGCAGGAGGGGCTGGTGTACTTCACAAAATAGATAGCATCACAAGAAAATACATGTGGGTATATTGAAATAATATCTCAAGGCAACCAGGAAGCTACAACTTGTGTGCAAATGGGTGTTTCAAATGGACAATGACCTCAAGCATACCTCCAAATAATAATAATAATAATAATGTGTTTTATTTGATAGCGACGTTCAAAACACTCAAGGACACTTTAAGACAAAGGTACTTGAGTGGCCATCCCAAAGCCCCAATCTAGTCAATTATATGCAGCACTGAAAAGCTGTGTGTAGGCATTAGAAGACCTACAAATCTGACCCAGTTACACCAGCACAGACAAGAGGAATAGGCCAAAATCATGCTATTATATAAAGCTTTTGGGAGGATACCCAAAACTTTTGGCTCAAGTGAAACAGTTCCAAGGCCATTCTACCAAATACTAAGGAAGTGTATGTACATTTTTTACATTTTAATGTTAATGTTAACCGACCTATAAGAGGAAAAGTTTACTCTGATTTAATGTTTGACAATGAGGGGAAAAAAAGTCTTTGCGTCTTCATCTGAAGTGTATGCAAACCTCTAGTTTCCACTGGAAATACAATTGCTTTCTTTCACCTATATACTATGGATTATTAAAGTATTTAACGCAAATAGTCATGAACACTAAATGAAAATATACCTCAAAGGAACTATCTAGCCTACTGATGAATACCACCCACAAACAAGTACCTCCAGGAAAACACAGAGATGCACACCTACACACATTCTTACACACATCACACATCATCTCATTGTAAAAATGAGCTGCTACCTGTAAAGGTGAACTAAATGTTTTGATGCTTTTTGTAATTCACTGTTACAAATGCCGACTGGCTATGCCTTTGCCTCTGTTTGCAAAAAGAGACTGAGAAGAGGTAAACCATTTCCTCTGACACACATTAACATTTACTAAACTAATATTAATTCTTCTTAATTGTTTTTCACAGTATTTCTCAATTTTTTGCTGGCCTTCTTTAATTTGGTAAAAAAAATGTGGATTTTTGGACCCAAGATTTCACATGTGGGCCACTAAAGGTCCCACCAACATTAATAACCTTTCTAGCAGAGGGTTTTTCTCCTCTTTTATTGACTTATTGAAGCAATTTGACCTTCCAAACTCCCATCTTGTCAGATTTGTTCAAATTATGCACTTTGTGCAAAATCAATTTCCCCAGTTCCCCAAACATCCTCCTGACTCAGAATTGGAGTCTATCTTGTTTGTGTGAATGGGAGAGGCCTAATCTCCCTTATTTATAGCTCTGTTGAATCTTCTCACCAAGACCCCATTGCAACCTTCAAACACACTTGGGAGCAGGACTTGGGCCTAACCACATCTGATGCACAGTGGGAACATGTACTTGGCCTTGGTTACTCCTCCATATGTGCAAGACATGGCCTGTTGCATAGATTGCAAGAAGACAGAAATGCAAAATTTGATAATAGATATTCACAGAAAAAAGTGATGCCAGTGATAGATGCAAGACCTCACCAGCTGACCATGTCCATATGTTTCAGTTTTGGACAGGTGTGTTCTTACTGAAGCTCTCAAGTCCCACATAGACCCAAGCCCCCTCACAGCCCTGTTTGAATACCTTCTAGGCCAGAATTGCCTGTTGAGCAGGTTGTAGCCTTCACTATCCTCTTGGCTCGACATCTGATTCTTATTAAATGGAAACACTCCTCTCCACCTGCACACAATAGCTGGATTAGAGAAATCTTTCAGTGTAATATGCTTGAAACAATATGCTTCTCCCTGAGAGGGTTACTTGGCACCTTTTCCAGACCATTGTCACCTCTCTTAACTTGCATTGAAACTATCACTGTTCTGCCTGACAATGCATAAACTAGGAGTGCCCCACTCAATAACTCATTTTCATTTACATGTACATTTAGGCAATTAGCAGACGCTTTTATCCAAAGCGACTTACAAAAGAGGATAACATTCAAGCTACAACACAATGAAAGAACTAACAAGGAGTGCATATTGCTAAAATAGAATCTGCACTATTTTAAGTTGAAAGTGCAATAGTGTAACGCAGTGTAGAGAAATTAAATTATTAAGTGCATTCTCAAAATTTACGCCAGGAGATATTCTTGGAAGAGCTGAGTCTTCACAAGTTTCTTGAAGGTGGAGAGGGTATCAGTGGTCATTCCACCAGCGCGGAACCAGATATGAGAAGAGTCTGGATTGACCTGCACAAGGTGTTGGCCGTGCTAGAAAACGTTCCTTAGAGGAGCGTAGCAGTCGTCGGGTGACATAGGGCTTCAAAGAGTATTCAAGTAGATGGAGCAGAGCCATCATTCACCCTGTAGGCCCACCATAAGTGCCTTGAATTTAATGTGAGCAGCCAAGGGCAACCAGTGAAGTTCCATGAACAGAGGTGTGACATGTGCCCTTTTTGGCTGGTTAAAGACCAGACGTGCAGCTGCATTCTGGACCATCTGTAGTGGTCTCACCGCACAGGCTGGTAGGCCTGATAGGAGGACATTGCAGTAGTCAAGACGAGAGATAACCAGGGTCTGAACCAGGAGCTGGGTTGCATGTTGGGTTAGGTATGGCCTGATCTTCCTTATGTTGAATAGGTAAAAACGGCACGACCGAGCCACAGAGGCAACGTGATCTGCAAAGGTCAGTTGGTCATCGATCATGACACCTAGGTTTCTTGCCACTTTGGTGGGAAAAACAGACAGGGAGTCGATCTTGATACTGATGTCGTGATTTATGGCGGGAGGACCAGCAGTTCAGTTTTGGAAGATTTAGTTGAGGTGATGTCCTTTCATCCATGCAGATATATCAGAGAGACAGTCCGAGATCCGTGTTGACACCGTGGAGTCATCAGGTGGAAAGGACAGATAGAGCTGGGTATCATCAGCATAGCAGTGGTAAGAGAAACCATGGGAGTGGATGATTGAGCCCAGCGAGGTGATGTACAGGGCGAAGAGAAGGGGCCCCAGCACAGATCCTTGGGGTACTCCTGTGGTGAGTTGGTGAAGTGCCGATGTCTGTCCTAGCCATGATACGTTGAACGACCGTCCAGTAAGATAGGACTTGAACCAGGAGTGCGCTGTGCCATCAATGCCAATGTTGGTCAGCTTGTCCAGTAGGATGCTGTGGTTGACCATGTCAAATGCTGCTGATAGGTCCAGCAGGATGAGCACTGAGGACTGACCTGCCGCTCTGGCCTCTTTTAATGCTTCCGTCACAGACAGAAGCGCCGTTTCAGTGGAGTGGCCACTTCTGAAACCGGATTGGTTGGAGTCGAGGAGGTTGTTCTGAGTGAGAAATCCTGTGACCTGTTTAAAGACAGCTCGTTCAATGGCTTTGGAAAGGAAGGGGTGAAGAGAGACAGGCCGGTAGTTCTCTACTTGAGTGGGAGCAAGGGATGTTTTTTTGAGCAGCGGTGTTACCTGGACTTGTTTGAAGGCAGTGGGAAATGTACCCCTAGTTAGTGAAGCATTGACCACATGTGTGGTTGCTGTCACAATGGTGGGGGTTATGGCCTGAAGAAGGGTTGTTGGGATAGGGTCCAGAAGACAAGAGGTAGGCCGGCTGTCTGTGAGAAGCTTAGACACCTATGCCTCGGAGAGAGGAGTGAAAGAAGAAAAGGAAGCAGTTGGTTTAGAGAGGCTAGGAGAAGGAACCTCTGTAGATTGGTTTGAGAACTGACTACTAATAGCTGCAACTTTGTTAGTGAAGAATGCAGCAAAAGTGTCAGCTGTGAGGTTAGTTGGAGTAGGGAGGAGGTGGGTTTAGTAAAGATTTAAAGGTGGAAAAGAGTTTCTTCGTGTCTCAATAAACCTTTAACCCTCCCATCATTCTTTTCCTCCTCTTCCTCTGTTCTCCTCTTGCTTTTTATTATCTGTTTTTATTAGTCAGTACGTTTACATGCACCAAGAGAAAATCAAATTATTGCCTTAGGTAGAATAAAGACGAACATTTCAAATGCATGTGTACACCTCAGTCTGACTGAAATCGAACCAAACTGGACTACTGTCTAATTAACACACCCAGATAATGCAAATGAAAATCAAATAACTTGTGCATGTATACCGCAGTCGGACTGAAGTTGAACTGGCGGTGCCCATAGATATATTCGCCTCTTATACCAACACTTTTGGGGTTCAAACCACACTTTTTAACTGAGCGTTAACCTTGTGACCCATCTCTCAAGAAAGCTTGAAACTTGAAAAGACCAAAAAATATTGATCTGACCCTGGTAATTGGTGAGAAAAAGGTACTGGAGAGTCTGGAGAATCTGCAAAATTTGCAGATTGAGAAATCACTTGAACTTACTAATAAGGGTCCTGGGAGTTTACAGCACAGAAGCGTCACCTAGAGGAGCATATTTAATGAACAGTAATTGCAGTGGAGATGACCCTAAACCAGGGGTCTCTCGCCTTTATTCCTCTCCGAGCTACTTTGACAAAATCAGTGTGGCCAGGAGCTACGCTACCACTATTTTACATCTGTGCTAATAGCCCTGTAAGTGTTACGTCCATGCATCTATCCATGAGAGATGCAAATCTCTCTAAGTCCGTTTTCAGAAATATAAGTCATTTTTTATAATAATTTACAAATAATCTCTATCAAACTACAATTTTAATGTTATTATCAAGTAAACACATATCGAGCCAAAACAATCCAAGTGGAGTTGGACTGATAATAAAGTTTATCAAAATTATATAAATCTATTTCTGTAAGTTCATCGCAAATGGACTCAGGGGTTTTTGCATCTGAACTCTTCAAATATTGTCTGACCTTTATTGGTACCTTTATTTCCCAGTTATAGCCAAATCTGGTGTGCACAACCAGCATCAGCTGTCACCAGAGGACTGTAAAACTGGATAATTGGGACTCATTCTCCAAGCATTCTCACGTACAAATGTGTTCTTAAAACCCACGTTAAGAAGATTTGTATTTTTTTAAATGCGACCTTAACAAAAATTTTTTAATTCTTAGGAAGACATTGGTGAATGAGGCCCATTGTGTATCAGGCAGGGCAGGATGTTTAAATTTGAGATTTTAACAGGTTTAATACCTTTTGTTATGAGATTTATTTGCATTTCCTTTGACCCTTTAGAATGCTACACTTTTGGAGATCCTTGCCCTAAACAACCTGCCCTAAAGATAATGTTTACAGATGTCTATGTAAAGACACTGTAGATTCTAAATACTATACTAATGGTATATCAGAGGGATGGGAATTGAGAGTGGACCTAGAATCAGATGCTTCAATCCCAATTGTATGAGTCTTTCTGAAAGCAACATTGAAACAGACAACACAGTTGTAAACAGTTCACATCATTCTAATAAACTGTTATGCCCACCATAGTATGGCCTACATTGTCGGCATATGTGCTGATACACAAACTGAGTAGATTATGTTCTCCATAATAATAAAACGGACCGATGAGCAAAAATGACAATGGCATCAATATCGATAAAAGCTTATCAATACCCACCCTTAATTATAGATATATAATGTCACGTGCAACATACTGCACCAGAGTAAGTATACATAATTAATCTGAAATGGCTTTAACTGACTTTACATTTTGGCCTAGCATGTCACTTTCATATGTGTTACATGTAATACATGTATATAAAGTTGCATTTTAATTGTGACATCTCTTTGCTGTTGTTAAAGCAGCCAATACTATGACATGAACCAAAGCAACATCCACATGCAGTCCATTGTTAAGACTATGTTTCACAATATCTTCAGATAGAGAAGTGAGAAGCAACAGAAGAGAGAGATGGAGTGGGACCAGCTCACTCACCTCCCCCTGAGCTCTTGGACCTGACTGTGTTGCGGACGTTGTAGCTTATTCCACCACAGTGCCCCTCTCTATCACACCATTGTAAGGTAGGCAAAGTGTATGAAGTACATAAGTGTGCCATTTCCAAACTGTGATGTAGGAGTGGGTTGAGGAGCAGACAAACCCAGACAATGACTTACTGGGTCATTCCAGGAACACAGACAAAAGAATACAGGGAGCGTAAATGGAACTGCATCTAGTTTGCCACTAGATGGGGCACTTCGCTTGTTTAATGCAGAGCCATGGCTATGCCATCAGTCTTCAGAGGAAATTTTTTTCAAAGCTGGTGTCTGTTAAGCTAAATCCTTTGATAATGTGATTGTTCTCTCACTCCGCAGACAGTTCTTTAAAATATCACACAAGTCAAGCGTTACTTAAATTTGTGGCATAAAACTTAGCCTTTTGAATCTTTCCACTCTCTTTGTTAGACATGCAAATTACACACATGCTATACACAGATTTTGCCATACATAAATATACCTACATAAATATCATGGTCCAGTGAATCTTTGTGGCAGACACCTCCTTGTCTTGTAGTGGTGTTAAGTAGGAGCTATGTAGGACAATGGATGGTATATCAACAGCTTAAACAATAGCATGCCTGTAGAACAATAGAATGTCATTACACAGATTATTTAGCCTGTAAAGCTCTCGACCTATATGGAACCATTAACTAAACAGCCCAAATCCTCCCAAGTGATGCCCCAAACCGGAGCTGTAATCTTAGGGGTGTCTGATCAAGCCCCCACCCACTCCATCTCTCTCTCCATGTTCCCTCTGACTTTATTTACTATACTGCACACGCACTCACATACAATAGCTTACATGCACACACACATACACACACAAACACACACGTAAACACACACAAGTAAATTCACCAGCACACACCAGGGTGCAAAGATAGGCTTAACACTGGCCAAGGATAGACTGTAGACAAAGGTGCTTGAGTCTTTTAATTGCAGTGACTATGTTTAGTGTCTGTTCTTTGAGGCACTCAGGGCTTATTCTTATTAGGTGAGTGAAAATGAGTCTGGGAGTCTCGTGTGGTTTCACTGACGATTGGTTTGTTGGTACTCTCTAAAATGGAAAGGTCAGGTTACGATTTCTTTAAAAAACCACACACCTCTGAAATATTTTTAGAACACACATTCATTCCATTTCCTTCTTTTCCTGTGCATGCACACACACACTCAAACTTACAAACGTAAATGGGCCAAGCATCACAGATTAATGACTTGTTTCACAGCAAGCATATTGACCTTTAGTTGAACCGCTCTTCTATATACCATATGTAAGTTAGAACAGTGCGACACGTTCATTTAGACAAAGTTCAAGGCGAGAATGCAGCGTGCACCTTCACACAGGCTAACACCGAGCCTCACCTCTCTTCCCCTCTCTTCCTCTCTCCCCCAAATCCCTTTTATCAGCACAGCAGTGCAGCCCATATCTCATTCTGTCTCGAGACGCTTCTCTTCTCCCTTCAGCTGGGGTGCTGTGGATTTGCTCCAGATAGCGTAGCATGTAATCTGTAAAAGAGATTGATGCAGTCTGGGAATGGTACACCATATAGTCTTATGGACTCTGTCAGAGGCCCTTGTCATAGCAGGGAAGTGCATAGCCAGCACTAGGGCTCGTTTTTGCTGGAGTCAGAATAGTTGGCAGCCCAGCTCGAATGCTTTGTGTGCACCACTGGGCGACTTTTCTATTTGGAACAGTGTTCTGTTGTGAGTGCAAAACACAGGCTTGTGGCCTATGCTGTGACTAGCATTCAGATGTTGAAGTTTACAGGGTTTGTGTAGGTTATTATATATGACAGAATTGCATTCTTGCTGGATATATTTCATAAGAATGCAACTAATGGCCAATTAACTAGAATTTTCTGTAGACTTTCCTGGTGCGTAGGGAGTTTCAACATTTATTTATCCTAATTCCCCTGGCTGCATATTTTCATGCTTTTTTTTTGTCATTTTGCTGGGTCTGCACACAAAGGCACAACAAACTCCCTCTAATTGTTTTGTGAGATTTCCAGCTATCTGCCCTAGAGGAATCAAAACAAAAACAATCTCTTCATTTCCATCTCCCCTTGCTCAGATCAGGCACCCGATAAACTGCAGGCCCCTTGAGAACGTCCGTAGAGTCAGTAGTACAGACCATGGCTTCTCTTTATCTATCCCTCTCTCTCTCTCTCTCTCTATATATATATATATATATACACATATATATACATATCTAGTAGTCTGTATTTCTATAGTTGTCAGTGTCTCTGTCTAATCTCCTTGAGCTTTCTTGCTTGACTTCTTTCTCTCTCTCTCTCTCTCTCTCTCTCTCTGTCATGTCTTCCTTGCTATCTCTATCTAGTTCTAAATGTCTCCTTCACAAACTCTCTCTTTCCCTCCTTCTCTTTAATGTCTAACTCTGTGTGTCTCTCCTCTGGATTGCACAAAAGCGCCTTGTATACATGTGCGCTCACTGCTCTGCCGCACCCTGGAATTCCACCGTGTTTTGCTTGGAGGTCATTCAAGGGAGTCATGTATCCTATAGGTCATCATCATCTCACTGCGCTCCTGCTGCTGTCTGCTAAAACAGGAAGTGCATCTTGAGCCACCCCCCTCCTCAGCTCTGGAGACACAAGTCCCAAATATCTGTTATGACTCCCACAACTTAACCCTTTCAGCACGTTTCAGTCTCACAGTCAAAAGGTTTCACCTTCAGCGAAGAGTAACTAATATAAAAGTCATAGGTCCATTTCTAGTGGTGCATCCACCCAGACAGCTGTGTTCACCTTCCTGGAGGTCACAGAGGGACAAAAGCATTAGCTAAATGGCTAAATTGAAATGTTCATTGAACTGCTGGGCATATGAATCCATACACATTCCTGCTGAAAGCCTCATTACTTTCCAGTCTTTTATTCCCTGTAATGTTAGAGCAGCATTCATCTGGCCTAGTCACAATCGCGGCGCGCCAATGCTAAGAGAGATGAATGAAGATCGTAATAGAGATTGTCGGGTTAATAATAAAGGCATTCTCTCTCCTAGCAGTGCTTCTATAAAGGCTTGCTTTTCTCTGGCCACAAAAAGATAGCGAGATATCGTTCTCGTGGATCGCTGCTCATTTCATCAGGAGAAAAAGAAAAACCCTAACCAGAAAATCTCAAAGGTTAAGCATACGACAGAGGCTTATTCAAGTGCTTCAGCGGTTTAGCCAGTTGTGCGCTTTCCTGTTGGCAGACCACGGCTGTAATGGCAAAAGCAGCCTGCGCAGCATAGTGTCCACGCCGGAGCACGGCAAGAGAGGCAGAGCAAGGGTGCATGATGAAACTAAGAAGGACTGTGTAGCTGAGGAGACCAAGACTAACAAACAGCAAGGTCAGACGGTGCAGTCGTTGCTAGCGCGCCAGTTAGCCATTCCTGGGGCCGCAGATCGCCTTGAATTATTCACTCGTCGGGCATTCACCTCGACCACTCTGACGCATAAATATTTTGCCTTCAGTGTCGAGGTCAGCTGAGTCCCACAGGATGACGACTCAACAGAGGATTTACTGTCACTTAAACAGAGGATAAAAACTATAGCCAGAACACCACACAGAATCAGCAAAGAAAGCCATGGAAATGTTTTATTGTATCGTTAGCTAGCGAATAGCTAACAAATGAAATAACACACCTGGGTCAGATTGTGTGTGTGTGTGTGTGTGTGTGTGTGTGTGTGTGTGTGTGTGTGTATGTGTGTGTGTGGTGTGTGTGTGTGTGTGTGTGTTTGTGTTTTTTTGGGGGGGGTCATCAAAGTAAATCAGTCTGACTGACTTAGTCCTGCAGTTACCACCATGCTGTGAGGAGAGAGAGAGGTATGGAAAAAGAGAGAGAGGGTGAGAGAGACCTCTCCCATCCCATAACCTCTACTTTCGATGTAGTAGGTTAATGTGTGAGTCTGGGGGTTGGGACCTCACCTCATTTTTACATGTGACAGCAAAAACACTCTGTGACAAACAGCCCTGGACCCTCCTGAGGCCTCTCCACGACACACGGACTGGAAATGTCAGCAGAATCCTGTTCTTCCACCACCAGCACCACCATCGCCACCCCCTCTCCCCACGCCTCTCTCTCTTCTCCGCCAAATCATTCAATTATTCAGCATCGCATGAACCTTCACATGAACCTCCTCACCAGCGTGCACCGCAGAACCCTTCTGAGGTCAAACCAAGCGTGCAGTCCAGATCCCCTACCCTGTACTTAAGTTAAGACGGGCCAAGGCTAAAATCATAATCTTGCATTTCCAGGAGAATTATTACACAATTAAAATGAGAGGGAGGCGGCTGAAAAAAAAACAATTAGGCGATACTTAAAATGTTTCTGGTAAGACCTGCCTTGGTGTTCAGAGGAACTTCAGCGGATGAAGTTAGAGGGTGGAAAAAAGTATGCTACCACTGGAAGAAGGCTGTGGTTGATACATATGAAATGTTCATTAATGAAAGCAACCGCTGACATCACAGGAAAGTAGCTGATCCTCCGCTGGTCTATCTATAACTCACATCACAGTTTACCAGATGGCCGCATAGAGACTACAGTAAACAGCTCAGAAAAACACTGCAGTTTCAACTGGAGACACGTTATTACAAAATCCAAACATATAAAAAAGACACCCCTGTGACCTCTGAATAAGTATTGTTCTCGATTATTTAAAACCTTAAAATAAATTAACAAAATGAATAAAACTCAATTATTTATTATTGAGAGATGTTCTGCACAGGACAGATGAAATTAACTGAATTCCCCAATACGAAATAAGAACCTTCTGCTAAAACCTTGCACACCAATAGAACAGTGCTTTTGCTGTGTCCAATTCCCAAAATACCACCCTCATGAAATACCACCCCCCCTCCACAATTTAAAAAGTTCTGATGGACGTTATCAAGGGAGATTTTGGCACTGAATCTGGTTTTGTTTAGTAGCTATGCTGGTCAAGCAAACTTTGCCTTTGTGGTTAGAGTTATATTCAGTTGGTTCCATTTGTTTAGACCTTTTGGTTCCATGTCAAGTGCGTTCCGCCCACTTCATAGTTGACACACACACATTAGTTTAATTGTGTGGATATCATTATTTACTGCCCCGGTGTAAAACTGCTGATTGAACTGTAAGTGTTGGGCTTGGCGAATGAACAACATTGACTCGCTAATGAGCTTCACTGTTTTACATATGAATTAGGCAACCTTACGCATCAATTCACAAGAACACTAGGAAACAAGCTGTCTAGGAAAAACAATGAAGCAGGAACAATTATGGTATAAGTCTGCAGAGCTGGAAATCCCCTCCCTACCCCACCCTCACGCATGCTTGTGTGTACTGGAGGTTTTTGGGGATGGGGATGAGGGAGGGGGCTGGGAATTAAGGCCCCCAGATTAAATTTCTCTGAATGCAAGAGGATTTAAGCACCCCCTTTAGCAACCCCCCCCCAACAAAAAAGCCCTCCTCTCCATCAAGCATACCACCTTGGAGATTTCATGTTTTAATTAAAGCCATCTTCACTTTGGCATGCCATGCAGGTTGCAGAGGGTGGTGCATCGGTGCGGACGGAGATGGGGGCAGCAATTATGATGTCATTATTCTTGGTTTCACTCCTGCCGGAGCTTCCACATCAGCGAGCAGTGAGCCAAGACATTAGCTGACTCGGGCGAATCAGGGGGCCCTGCCACAGGCCATCCACCCGCTTGCCTGCCTGACTGCCTGCTTCCTCACAGACTGGGGGAAAATGTGAGATGGAGCCAGAGAGATGGTGGGTTTGGTTCTTGCTCTCTGTCCCTGAGGATTTCTCTGTCTTTCACTGTCTCTCTACTTTACGCTTTTATTCTATTTCTTTGTCTCACTTCTGTGCACCCTTTTCTTCTTTTCTCTCCTATTGCTCCTATTACTGTTCTTTATCCATTCATTCCTCTTTGTTAGTTCCTCTCTTCTGTCCTTCTTTTTCTGGTTTTCTTATCTGTGCTCCTATTTCTTTGTATTCTTTCCCTCCCTCCCCATCTTCCCTCCCTCCTCCCTCCTCCCTCATCCTCTCCCTCTCTCCTTCTCTCTCTCTCTCTTTCTCTCTCTCTCTCTCTCTCTTTCTCCCAGTTGCCCTCTCACACAGCCAGCCACCCAGCCAGCTTCTCAGATCCCCTCTGCAGATAAGCTTTGAGGCTGACTCCTGCCATTGGTGGTGAATGAAGTGTCAATCAAGGCCAGCCGAGGCCTTGACATCACCCATTATGCCGCCATCACATCAAATGCACCCCCACCCCCCACCCCCCACCCCCAAATAAACGCTGTCACGCCAGCTCACGCGGCCGCTGAGCAGCAGAGGCCTTTCATGCTGACACAATAATGGCTGGATGGATGCATGAAAAGAAGAGAGATAAATGGTAATTATGATTCTGCCCTGAGACAAAAGACACAAGATGTGAGAAGGTGTCAGTGGTGGTTTGGTTTGCATTATATTGCATAATTTTCATTATCTTTTTAAAAACCTTAACGCTTATCCAGACAGGGAATTATTCTTTTAGGCCTTTACAACATATACCTACATTCTCATTTAAACCCTTTTTAGATTTTAAATAGTTTTTATCTATTTATTTCTTAATCACTGTATAATTCAAAACACAAGCAGACTGTTTCCTTCATAGCATAAAGCCAGGACACCTGTGGTTTACCATTACGTCATTCAAGCTGGTTCTCCCCCTACTGTATAGAACAGTTGAATTATGGGAAATCCATGCATTGTCACTTAGCATCAATGTTTTACTGCATGCATTGACAGAGCACCAACACCCAGCCAGCCTCTCTGCCACCCAGCCCCGGCCCCCTGTAGTGTTTTTGGAAATGGCGTTTCGATTGAATCGAGGCCCTGTCCTACAAATGAACCCTAATCCCCGCAAAAACTGAGGGGGCACCAAAATATGGCCTTGCCTCACTGCACACGCCCAACCATGCATGGCACGCAACCACACACAAGAACGTATGCACATCTATAAGCACATTCACACGCACACACTCACACACACACACACACGCGCAAACTGGCATGTTTTATCACACACACAAATACACATAGTATAAGCACTCACAGTCACAAATGCAGCTCATACAAATAGATACAGAAAAAAAACACATTTATGCACTCACACACACACACATACACAAATATACCCAGATGCACACTCACATACTCACACACAGAAACACACAAACTCACACACACACACACAAACATGCCCAGAGACATATGCAATGTATCATCAAAACACACACACACACACACACAGAAAAGTCAGCATCACCACCCTGTGCTGCTCTGATCCTTGAGATTAAGACAGCAGACATGAGATCTTCTCAGCCATGACCACATGGTGACAGAGAGTCATCCCAGGGCTGGGAGTGACAGGGCCATCACTGGTAGGCACAGAGATGTGTGTGTGTGTGTGTGTGTGTGTGTGTGTGTGTGGTGTGTGTGTGTGTGTGTGTGTGTGTGAGAGACTAGGGGAGGGGTGTTTCATCAATACTGTCTTTCCTGAGGGAGGATTCAAATGGAACATTTGTCCTGGAGTTATGTGCATCCCTTGGCTTTGTTATAAATAAAAAAATTTGTCTCCCTGTGGAAACTTCTCATGTGTGTGTTTGTGAGTCTATGTGACTGTGGGGTTGTGTGTGTGTGTGTGTGTGTGTGTGTGTCTGTCTGTCTGTCTGCATGAGAGTGGTGTGAGAGTGTGTGCTTGTCTGGTTGTATGAGTGTTGAATGGGTGCGAGGGTGTTAGTTAGTCCTTGGAGCACATATACACAAATTTTTGGAGCCATTGTCTGTAGGGGAGATGTCTATCTCTCTCTCTCTGTGTGTGTGTGTGTGTGAGAGAGAGAGAGTGAGTAAGTGAGAGAGAGAAATGTGGGGGCAGGTGGATTCCGCACAGCGCTTTGTCACACTCCTTGCATTTGTGCCCCTGAGCTTGAGAGTAGGTCTCGAGCAAGGTCAACGCTCCCCAAAGCACCATACATATGAGCATGCACACATACACACACACACACACACACACACTGCACTCTCAACCAACCCCAGCACTAAACTAGCTCGCCCTGCCTTGAGAGATTTTACCCACAAGCCCCCTGTCTCTCTCTCTCTCCCTTATTCACCCCCTCTTTTCTCCCAGCTAACAACCCTCCCCAACCCCCCCCTTTCCTGTCCATTCATTCTGATTGCAAGGCTGTAATTTATCTGAGGAAATACTGGGCATGTAGTCCCGCAGTTTATGGCTCTCTCTGCTCCATTGCCATTAGGAAGGACTGGCGGATTACCATGGCAACATCACCTGTGATTGCCGAGCAGACTGTCAATGAGGCTGGAAGTGTGTGTGTCTTTGTGTGTGTGTCTGTGTGTGTGTGTGTGTGTGTGTGTGTCTTCTCCCACTCTCACACCTGGAGAAATGTTGCTTCACATGTTCCAATGTCATGCAAAAAGCCCACGCAATAAAGTCTCAAGGTGCAACATGCTTGTGTGCATGTGTGTGTGTGTGTGTTTGCGTAGGCGGTGTACGGTCTCTGCAGAGAGAAAACGCGCAAGACAGGAATGGAAAATGAGAGAGAGAGGGGGAGAGAGAGCGAAAAAGATGTCTCCCTGAGTGCATTGGATCTCTGCTTGTGGCGATTCTCTCCAGGGGTGGGTGTGCGCTCAGCGCAGCACCTCTAATTGGCAACTGAAGATTTTCAGCAGAGCATGGTGGAAAACTGCCAGAGTAACCAGTTACTATGGAACACATGACATCTGTGGGGTGGTAGGTGAAAAAAACTAATTGAACACATGAGATGGTGCAAGTGGACACACCAAAACACCACCTAGATATTTCCAGTACGTAATTGGAACATGTGTACTTAGTGTGGTCAACAAGCACACAGTTGTCCCCAGGCACACAGAGGTCATTATATCTGTGTCTACCTCTGTGTTCAATAATGACAACACTTTGGACAGAGGTCATTATATCTGTCTACCTCTGTGCCAAATAACAACAAAGGAAAAGACAAAGTATCTTTGGTGCAAATGGGAGTGCTGGACAAGACAAACACCTGACACTATCAAAGGTATTGGGATTTCTATTTGTCCAGTGCTGTAATAACACAACTCAATGGATTTACTGTGATGGTCACTAAAGAGCAAAGCTGGGCAATGGAAATTGACAGAGAGATAATAAAAGAATTGTCAAGAAACTGAAGTAAGCAAACTGAAATAGTGCTGAAACAGTATGTCAAAACACTATCTAAAAATTCATAAATAAAACAACAATTTCAAAAGGCATTTGTTCTTACATTACCATTGATTTTAAAAGTGAACCTTCATGACCACATGCAGCTACAACCATGTACTGAGTCTTGTATAATATACTATAGATGGCTCACAGCAAAATGCATTTGGCATACAATGACAACCTCTTGGTCACTTTGGACAATGCTGGTCAAAGATCACTTGCTATGGCAGAGAAAGGGATCAGTTTACGTTGAGACCGTATGGAACGTCGGGGTCTGATGATGATGGTGTTTATGTGAGAAACGTACACCATCTTGGCTAGGCCCTGTCGACTGCAGCTCACTGGGACATGGCTGAATGGGGTTCCCAGGGGTGAGCTAAGGTGATAAGTTTTTGGGTAAGACCTTGACTCCAGAGAGTCTGCTGTGGGACACGCAACCTTTCACCCCCACGGCATTCCTCCATTCTGGGACGCATCTGAGGCAGCTGATGTTTCAGCTGCAGCACAAAAGAGGACCAGGCTGGGAGCCTGACTCAGGGGATTAAACACTTAACCTTATCTAGAGGGCTCTTCCTTCAGAGGTGGATTTAAGATCCATTAGCCAAATGAGAAAACTCTCCCAAAGGCTTTTATACAGTGGACAGGCATCACTGTCTGCCTACACAGACCTGAAGGGGCCATTCACTGTGAGGACTGCAGGTGTGTGTGTGTGTGTGTGTGTGTGTGTGTGTGTGCATGCGTGCACGTGTGTCTCAGTGTTAGTGTGCATGAATGTACAAGAGAGATAAAGACTAAATGTGTAAGAATACTCCAACATGCTTATTTGTAGAGTGTATACTCACAGCTGGAGTTGTCGGATGTGTAATTGGAAACACACTGCTACTTTTAAATGGGAGGCATACTCTGAAGGATTAAGCCAGACAAATCTGATGAAAGTCTCACTGTCTGAGGTGTCTTGAAGATTTTAATGTAATAAATTAATGAAGACTGTTTTACCACTGGGCAGACCCTTTCTTCTGTCTTGTTTGATCATGGTTGCTTAAGTGGCAGTCTGCCAGCTCCAACGTTCTTTAAATAAGTTATGTATAAGGTTTTGAGTTGTCTTGAATAGAGCTTTGGCTTTGCATTTAATCCAGCAGCCAGTTGTGGCAGAACATGATATTACATGGCAGCTGGCCTGTTTGCATGCTAATGTCAGTGGAAATCTGGACAACACGGACCTTTAGTTGTTTTTAAGATTACATCAGTTTGTTTGTTTCTTCAAATTCTGTTGCTATTTCTAGGTCAACTAGGAAATGCCACATAGTATGTTTAATGGCATAAATTAGCCTCTCAGCTCCTTACAAAGAACACACCGGAGAAGTCTTCCAAAATTGGGGCCACAACGTTTCATTTTCCAAACTGAGTTTCCAACTTTCTAAAAAGTGTTGAGGCTGAACGTCTGTCATTTGCTTGCTTGAGTTTGATGCTTGGGGCCTTGAGACGTGCAGGAAAGTTCACATGAACATGTCGGTGGGAAATAGATTTCTTTTTTTGACTCATGACACCCCTTATTACAGTGTTCTCTAACTTCTCTGTTTCTCTTGTTTGAAATTGGGACTTTATGACGCGTGGTGCTGAGTGGAGAAACAATGAGTGATGTAGTATTCTGCAAGTTTATATTTCACACGCCACATGGGCCCTTTGGATGATTGTTAATGCAGGGTGATACAGTCCATTTCTGCTAGCTTGCACTGCTTGACAAAAGCTCTTTAGTCTTCATTGTTTCACAGAAGAGCACTGAGCGCAACGTTCGATGACAAGATTGAGTTTATGGGGAGAATTTATGCTGCCGCTCCACCACAGCTCGGAGGAGACGACCATACCAGCTGCCGACTGCAGACTTGGAGTCAGACAACTTGATAGGCAACAGGTCGCCCTGGGTATCAATCACAAGGCAACACTTTAGCGTGGTGAACAGAAGCCAGTCGAGGGGAGAAAGGGAAGAAGGGAGGGGGGGAACTTTTCTGGCTGAAAAACTCATCTTATTACTGGGCGGCCTCATTTCCTGACACTGCTCAGTCCCTCCATCCCTATTCACTCTCCCACAACCCCACCACCACGTCAAAGTGGCGAGATCCTGTATGCGGCAGCGCCAGCTGAAATCTATCATATTTTATCAGACGGGGGGAACGTGAGTCGACTCAATTAGGGATTGAAGCAGTCGGGGAGGGAAAAAAAGGCCGCCCCAGTGGCTCAGAGCGGCGGTTCAGCATGAATGCAGATTGGCTTTCCATATGCGACGGGCGCTAACCTCATCCTGTGTAATTTGAGAGTGTCACCTGGCTCCCGCCCATGAGGGCTTACATCATTAAAGTGCTTACAGGAGCTTGGGCACAGCAGAACCTCTAGGTCTACAAGGCTCTGACCGTGCAGTCAAATAGAAACACTACAAGAACCCATTTCTGTTGCTGTATTTTTAGAACACAAACAACATTTGATTTGAAATGACTTGATTGATACTAATTGGTCACCACTTGTGTTCCCTCTTTCTCCTTCTCTCTCTCTCTCCCTCGCTCATGTGTCAGGCCTTATTCAGAAGGGGAAATTCTGTCTCCGAGGCAACCAGAACCACAGTTTACTCAGTCTCTTAATTGACTATAAATATGATAGTTCTTTCCTGTGGAGCACTCTTTGGAGTTTTGGGAAACACTAAACTAATCACTTGGCTTGTTTCATAAAATCTACATTAGCTTCAGAAAAATGAAAACATTGGCAATGGTCGGCATTCATCCCCATGAACGAAACGTTGCCATGAATGCCGGTTTGTCCACAGCTCTGCTGACGTCACATGCTAAAACAGGCTGAGGTTGTGTATTCACCTTGTGAGACATGTGCTTCTAATCGCCTCTGAATATAGTAATGCAATTCATGAAATGATCACTCACCATCTGACTGAGGGAGGGAGTAAAGAAAGAGAGCACAAGCACCAGTCAAAACCAGTCTCACCCTTTTGTTTGCATAGAACTACAAACAGTGTCAGATGACCTTAGGCAACCTCCTTCCAGTTCATCCAAACAACTCTCTTGGATCGTCTTCTTTCTGCTCCATCTCATTGGCTGGCTCTGTTGCCTGGCCCAGACTGCTTCAGCGAGTTGTTGTGACACATCTGGCTCCTGATGTTGGCCTGTCAGGACAGCTTCTCCATATCAGCAGACAACCCCCCCCCCCAACCCCACCTCCGTTACTCCAAACAAAGGAGAATATCACGCTAACGCTAACAGGTCACTTTCACTTCACCAAGACAAATGGTGCCTTACATAGTAGCCCAACATGACATGATAAAAACCTGTTTCTGGGAAATAGTGAGACAGACTCAGTGCTTATTCAGCACACACAGTCATCAGCTATATTTAATGGGAGCCAACCAATAGTCCTCTGCTGCAATTAGCATCTCTGTGTGAATTACCTCAAATTAGCCCAAATTGGTTCCACACCGACACCATGGCCCAGCCAATAATTCACTTAGGCATGAATGGCCAAATGGTGGATGGAGATTTTTCTAGAATGTTTTTTTTTCTTTTGTCTTTCCATTATTTCCATGGTCTGCTACTATATTTTATTAAGCCAGACAGAAGTACAGACATGTGACTTCCTTCACTTCAAAGTTGTTTGCACGTAGATATGGGCTCTTTTATTTTTGTTTATTCAGGGACAAGGTAATGGCCCGTGTCAGTGTGTCTTTGTCCCTTTCAAGGCCCCATTTGAGACACCCTGAAATATCAACAGCTTTTATAGCCAGTGTTAACAATGCATTAAAAGTCTCAGACAGGCTTGAAAGTACAATCACCCTGCAGTCTCTGCGTCTGAAACTGACCATAGGAGCAGTCCGATAAACAAAAAGGGGCCTTGTTAAAAATAAACCATATCCAATAGGCCCAGGCGAAGTCAACGACTAGAAAATTATGGGTAATTTTAATTTGTATTTGCTTATAATAAAATAGACACAGTTAAGCAGAGAAAATCGAGTGAAAATAATTGAGCTTCACGGACAGGGTCCAGACTGCATCAACAAACACTGGAGGGCTGTATTTGACAACTGAGAGACAGCCAAGGCGGCCCCGTTCTTTGGGTCGAGTTTTCTATGTGCACATGGCCATGGACCATCTGGTTGTCAGGCCCCTTCAAACTAACACTGACTCTGAACCACTGGCTCAAAAGTCAAGTGATTGACATGGACATAGAATTCGGCCCCCATTTGCAGAGACAATGGTTTTCTTGGGGCGGACACAATGAGTCATTTGTCTGAAGTTCAGGACCAGCGCAGGGAGGCCTCCAGCAGTCTCCTTGTCCCTAGCTGAATGGGACGAGCAGCTTCCCGACCGGCTATTCTTTCTGCAGCGATCATGGCTAGGGCTGGGATAACAAAGTAGATGTCATTTCTTTTCAGATGTGCACACTCAGTTCTCACAAGACGGAGTGCAGAGGTTGCAGCAGTCACCACAGGGAGCTGATGTCAAATGAAAAGAATGAAAGTTCACATGAAGGGAAGATGAGAGGGGTTTTATTGTTGGGATTTTTTTTCAATATTTCATTGCTTTTGTTTAATTTGCATGATCTAAAGATTTTTATCAAAAGTCTTTTATCTTTCTATCTATCTATCTATCTATCTATCTATCTATCTATCTATCTATCCATTAAAATTTCAAGAGGCACTCAGTGGATACAGGTGTAGGAGACAACCTCAGCCCTCTGGATCCAAAATAAATCTATGTAGTTTGACTTTCGAAGGGCTGATTGATATCCCCGTGTTTTTGTTAATGTGTGAAATGTCAGGAGAGATATAACCATTGCTGAATGATGGTGAAAGGGGAGCCCCTAGATCCCCTGCACCACGCACCCCACCTTCAGAAACCCCTGATCTATTTCGAATTTCACACTAGCACTAAGTGGCAAACAGTAAGACAAGTGAGCTGTTTTGACAGCCTGGAAAAAAAGAAGGGCTTTAAAGCACACGCTGGCAGAAGTCAGTTCTTGCAGCTGCGATGCACGCTAAAATAAACACCTTGGCTAGATAACATCTTCACACACGGGTGTGTACACACACATACACACACAAGAGCAGAGCATGAGTTTAGCCCCTCTCTCCCCAGCTGGTGGAATAAAAGGAATGGAATTTTAACCTTTTTTTCCCTCTAAAATTAACTTTTTTTTTTGCCATGTCTGAAAACTGAATAGATTGAAGTGGGATATCAGGGAGGAAATTGAAAGGAACACGTGATGAAAGTCTAATGTGTCTGGGAAATGAGACTCTAATTAAGAGCTTCCATACTTTCACAAGTCTTGACAAATGTTTGGAGATAAGAGCCTCGCAGAAATAAGAGAATACCAACTTGGTGTTCAAGAACTTTAACGGAGTTGCTGAATGCAATGTGCTCATTTGAAAGTCAAAAATGTAGCACATTACAACAACTGAGCTGGAAAGAAAGTACATACTTAAGAAATAACCAATAACCAAAACCATATCATTCAATTCCCAAGACACCATTTCATTTCTCATGCACAACTGTGTGTAAGCCACGGACAACTTTTTTTCTTTCCCTCTTTCCCCCACTCCACTCTCTGAATGCCAATTTTCCGCCATGGCGAGAACTCCGCGCCGCCACAGCAAGAGCTCAACGAGGATGACACGCTTGGACGACAACCTGTAAACAGCCTTGTGCTCAAGCTTCCTTCCCCCGGTGCCCCAGCCTCCCCCAGGGCTGCCTGGCTGCCTGGGACTTCAGCTACAGGATTGAGGGTGGGAGAGGAGAGAGTTGCGGCCTCAGTGGTGGTGGCAGTAGTTGAGGCAATTGGTGGTGGTGGTGGTGGTGTTGGTTTGGAGCCTTGGGGGAAAAAAGGCGGCCAGTTCCAGCTCATTTGGTGGCTTATTGCGCTCCGGCACTCCAGTCTGGCTTTATGAAGACTTCAAGGTTAACAGGCCGGCTGGAGCCAGGGAGTCTGCTGCTGTCCTCCATTACCGTTACCTGTGTCGCTGGAGGAGGAGAGGAGAGGAGCCACAGCCACGGCGAGATCCTGACCAGGATAAGAGGCCTGTGTCTGGGAGGTGAAAGAGCAGCCCGGGCCCTAGATGCCAGTACCTGCAAACCCACAAAGACCAAGGTAGCTTGGAACCTAGGAGAGGCTTGGAACAGATGGAGATGCAGTTCTGTTTCCCAGTAAAATGTTGATTTAAACCGTTCTTTCTTAGTAACACACACACACACACACCTGAACCCCTACACGTACTTTCCATGAATACAAACGAGCTAGTGGCTTACGATTCTCTGGAGATAGATAGGGCAGCTCCCTTTCTCATTGAAACAGACAAGAAAATTCCAGCCTTATCACTAAACAAGATACAAGATATAAATTTAGGTTGCTGCACGCTTGGCACAGCTCGGCTCAGCTCTCACTATAGAGGCTGCTGAGTGGCCCAATTACACAGTAACAGATAATACGTTCCTCTTGGCATGAGATAAAACATTATATTACACAGCATCGCATTGCAGCACACTGGGGAAGCAAGTCCTTTATCTGCTGTAATACAAACACATTTCAATAGCGCTGCAATATTCTTGGGGAAATTGATTACTTTCATTTGCAGTGTTCCTCTCCCAGGTCAAGCCGCTCAGCAGCACCCAATTTCACTTATCAGTGAGTGAGTGTGGGTTAGTGCGTTCAGTGTGCTCTGTCAAACGTTCACCAGCTACGTGTGCGCTCCTTTGGCGTGTGTCCAGACAGTAGTTGGAGATAAGCTGATCATTATTACATAATTTTCTCATTGGAGTGCGAGAAGAGGTCACAGAGAAAGGGAAATGTGATAAAGGAAGAGAGGTGATGGGGGGTGGAGGGGGGGTGGAATGTGTGGCCTGAGGCTTTAGAGGAGGAGGGTGGAGGTGTGCGGGGGATTGCAGATTTTGAAATGGACGATGAACAGAGGCATGAAGGAACATCAACACATTTCAGCCTGGTTGCCAGCCGTGACAAAACACATCTGGTCAGAGGAAGGGAAGGCAGCAGAGGGGAGAGCTGTGCTACCCTATTACCTGGAGGAGGGCAGTCAGTCACGCAAAACCAAACACTCTCTGAGTAATCAACTAACAGGGAGCGGTGAATTCATCGTTCATTGAACAGCGGATATAGAGAGGATACAGAGATAGCGAGGAGGAAGGAGAGGGAGGTGGCTTGAGGCAGTCATTATATTTCTTGTGTATTCCAGAGAGTGAGCCATCATTTTGGGTTTTATGTGTTCTGAGGGCTGCATTTTAAACAGAGACTTTCATCATAATGCTTCCTCGTGCATAAAAAGTGCGTGTGTGGGAAAACAGAATCAGTAGTCTCACTCAGACCAGAACAAGTTAGTTGATTAAAATTTGTTTGCATTCTCTTCATGTATTTTCCCAAAGACTATATTACTCAAGACCCAGTCTCTCAGATGCAGCTGAAACTGTTTTCATCTACTCAGTAATTGACTGACAAACAAAGCATTAAAACCTCTTAAGTCCTTGTATTAAAAAAAATCCCAAAATCATCACATAAACTGATTTAGCACACATAAATAATCAGGGTTTGTTTGAGCTCTAACATAATGCTTGGCATATATACAGAGTGTTGATTGCTCATACAGGCCTACTGACTTTCCTGTTGTATACTCTGCACTGCTGGATGATCCTTCTTCCTCTCCTTCTTCTCCTCCTCCTCTTCCTCCAGACGTCTAGGCCTCTGAGTGACCCTGGGCCTAGGGTAAGGCTCTGGTGTGGACGTGGCTGTGGATGTGGAGGAGGGCCGGCTAAAGCACATGGCACAGGCCTGCACATGAAACGGCTCAGCGGCCAGATCGCAATCAGATTTTGATTTAGATACGCATCCGCAGCCCAATCTCCAATGGAAATGAAAAGCTCAGGAATGCAAGTGGAGGAGGAGGAAGAGGAGGGGCAGGAGGAGGAGGAGGAGAAGAAGAGAGAGACGGATAGATGGAGAGGGATATCTTTCATAAAAACACAGGCTAGAGGGAGCAAACTGATGAGAGTTTTTTTGAACGAGGGATGATAAAAAAGAGCTGTAGAACGGAAGGGAGATATGTGACCCAAATCCCACCTCACTGTGACCTCATTTATTAAGCCCGCAGAAGAGAAACCCATACCCAGAGCCAAGGATGTCTTCCTCCCTTGCCAAGCAATGCCAGGCTTTTCCCTGCAGGTGGACAGAGGCACGAGCTGGAGCCTTCCTGGTGTTAATCCCCAATCCCACCTGTCCACTGTCCGATTGTTTGACCTGGCATCCCCAACGCCTATCTGAGAGCCACATAGCCACAGAGCTGTTATCACTGGCCCTGCTGGAGACCACAAACAAGCTGCCAGCCAGAGCTGGGGCTAAAACAACAGCCCATCGGGGCCCCAGATGAAACAGATTGGGGTGGGGTGGGGTGGGGCAGGGCGCGGGGGGAATCTGGGGGAGATAAATCTCAAACACTAGGAACCCAAACCCACCGAAAAGGTCAGGGTTTTAGGTTCAAAGGAGAACATGTGTGCCGAAGGGATTGGAACAGCACGGCTCCACCTATGGATATTGTCCTCTCCAGCCAACATACAGTGAGCTGACCTCCACATGAAATGCATATATGCAGCGTGGGCCAGTGAGACCTCTAATGCCTGAGATGCGGTAAGGAGATACAAGCAGACAAAACCGATGATTCCCTGAGATACACAGCGAGAAATGGTTACTGGTATTGTGAAGGCAGATGAGAATCAGTTAACACACTCACATGGACTTCATTATAAATCATATCAAGCATTCCAACCAGTGAAAGAAAAGTAAGTCCCAAAGCCTTCAATGATAAAAAAAACAATAACAATGAATGGTGAGAGTGATATGCAAAGTAATAAATCAAAAAGCCCTTCGCTTTCTCTGGGGCGTGAATGTATTCACTGACCTATTGACCTGACTCGAAGTGTAGAGAGAGCCACCACAGTATCATTCCCAGACCAGAGGCCAATTGTATTGGATTTAAATCAATCACTGCTGCGGTGGCTTAGGAGGTCACAGTTCAGTGTATTTTTTACGCACACAGACAGAGCTAGAGGCTGGAGGCTGGAGGCTGGAGGCTGAAGGAGATAGATGGTGGATATGTGTGAATGCATCGCCACAGCTGGACGAGTAAATTAGATGTGGCCAAATATATGAGTGTTGACTGGGATGTGTCCCCCGGCAAAGAGAGAGCAAGAAATGGTAGCTCGGTTTATGACGTGCTGGAGGGCACGTGATTGTTTGTGCATTTCTGTGTGTGTGTGTGTGTGTGTGTGTGTGTGTCTGTGTTTAAGTGTGTGTGTGCTTGTGTATGTCATTTTTTTACAGAGAGAAGGTTAAGTTTGAATGGGTGTGTTTGCTAATTCAAGCTTCTTGATATCATCTCTTTCTCTCTCTCTCTCTTATATTCTTTCTGTTGCAACAGTTATTAGTCTTCTAGTCAGACAAGCGTTGCACCCCAGTTCCACCCGTTCACCTCATGGTACCTGTATGGTAAAAGTGAACACAAGGGGATGTGATGAGCTGAACTCATTCATTTGCCTTCTAAACCAGAACCACTGCCTGCACCAGTTCTTCTTACCACTCCAATGATACATTCATTTCTTTTGTACAATATAAAAAATAAACCTATATAACAGTGTTGTAATCATCATAGGCTATTAGAGTCCTTTGGATCACATGCAGTCATAGAGTCAATTTCACAGGAGATCTAATATGTTTGAGTAAACAGAAACAAACAAACAAATAAATAAATGAATAAACAAAACAGAATAATGAGCATTGACAACCACAGCTGCAATATCAAACTGTGATGACAAGACTGATGATCAGGCAGTTTTTCCAGTCGTTTGTGTTTATGCTATGACAGGGACGCAGCAATTTGGTCTGTCTGTGAAGTTGTTTTAAGTTGTGTGTGATTCCAATGAAAATTTTAATGACTTTAGCAACTAATTAAGAGTTAGTGCGACTGAATACAATTTATTGTGCACTGCTTAATCATTTTCATATTGGGTTGCTTCATCCATTATTAACCCTGCCATTTGGCTTTACAAAAGGTGAAATGTCATCAGTTTTTGTCAGTCAATAATTTGAGTTACCAGGCCATTACCAGTGGGACGGCTAAAGGACAGGCCATACATTTACATCTTTCCAGCACATTTTCTTAGGAAACTGTAACATTATCTGGTCAAAAAATGTGCTGGTAGGCTACTGGAACACTGCCCATAGGCTAATGCACTGACCAAAGGAAAACACTTTTAAGACCTGGAGATGTGTGCACGTCCTGTCATGTTTATTTATGGTGGACCCATTTCCTCATCACCGGCTTGGCTGTGAGGATCTTACTCTTCAGTCTGACATTTTAACAACAAATGTTTTTTTTTTTTTTTAAACGATAGATGGATTGGATTCCAAGTTAGATGTCTGATAAAGGTATGATTCATTTATTTCCTTAAGTGAACTGGATTTTTAACATTGAGGCATGAATAATGCTTGGCCTATGCAGTGAAATAATGTAAACGATAGAGAGAGCAAGGAGAACAGAATATACAGACACAGACTTTTTTTTTTCATGTACAACATATACAATATGTTGTAGCCTATAAACAAACATAAATTGTATAGTAAATGTTATTTTTCCATACATGGTAATAAGAGAAGGTCATGTCATGTTTTAGAGGATATTCTCGCTTGGACATTTTATGCACATTGTGTCATTGAGATTGCTTTGTATTACACCCCAGTGGCAAATCATTAAACAGCCGGTTGTCTATTGTGAAAAGGGCTCAATCAATGCATCGACGCGTGGCCCAAATGGTCAAGTCATTGGGCTGCTGGCGAGGGGCACGGCTGCTGAGCTGTTGAGCAGCTTACTAGACTGGCTGTCAGAGCTGGCAGCTCCACGCTGAGGTATTGACTGACAGAAGCCTTTTTTTGACGTGGCTCACCATGTCTTAGGCACCCAGGACATTGCTTGCTCAGATTTGTTGTTCAAATCTGCTTTTTTGCTGTTCTGGTTAAAGCTGGATGTAGTGTTTCACTCATTCCCAACTAACAAAAAGCACGGAGTAAAAACAGTGAATGATATTTCTCAAATAACAGATTGATAGACAAATAGATCATGTTACATTTCTTACATTAATGATGTTTTTATCCTTTTTTATCCTCAATTTTGTAGTGAAATCCTACAATAGACCTACAGCAAGAAGCTGGTAATGCCAAAGAATGTGTCTTTTTTGATTAAATCAGCAATGACACTATAATGTGTCACACAGGAAAGACATGAGCCACAAATGGAAACTTAATCAACAATGACATTTAACATGCCTTTAACACACACCATAGTTATAATAAGGCACACACACACACACACCACACACACACACACACACACACTTACACACACACACACACACACACACACACACACACACACACACACACACACACACACACACACTTACACATACACACACACACACACACTTACACATACACACAGACAAGTACACACAAAAGGCACACACAAAAACAAATAGGTTATTTGGGCATGACCCCTCTAACAGCGTAATTACTTTGACATAGTGCCTGTGTCATCCCCGCTGCTGTTTGGCCTATGACACAGCTGCTGCCCTGCTCACTGCTATGTCATTTGTGTCATGAAAACAAACGACTGCGTATATCACAAGAAATGAGCTTTGGGCTGCAAGTAAACATTATGGCCCTTACTTGCTGTCAGCCATAACAGGAGTTATGTCAAATCAAAACACTTTGACTGTCATAAATGTGCTTCTGGTAAATCCTGTCCTTTTGAGGCTAATACTAAAATAGATTTCTGATATGTGGACTGTACTGAATGCACAGCTTTATAATGTCTCCTAAATGTCTTTTTGTTCATTTGTTGGAGCCCTATTGGCTCAGGCAGATGCTTCAGCAGTAGCAGCAGTAGCAAGTCAAGCAGACTTGGGTGGAATGATTTTTTAATTTGACTTTTATTTCTTACTGCAGGACCCCAGGAAGAAAAAATCATTCCACCCAAGTCTCATCATCAAGTATGATAGTCAGTCTTCCCCCTCCATTTTGGGTAAAAGCCGCTGCTTAGAGCTACTGCTGAAGCATCTGCCTGAGCCAACAGGGCTCCAACAAATGAACAAAAAGTCAGTCTTCTCCCTCTATTTTGGATAAAAGCCACTGCTTAGAGCTGCTGCTTAGACTTCAGAATGTCCTAAACTAGAGCTTAATTACATTTTCTCTTAAAGTATCTATTTGTATCTTTCTCTCCTTTAGTATCATCGTTATCAGTGATGCGTTTTTTAATCTCATTACAAGTGTAATCTGAGTGTAATCGGGTGCGTTATGTAATGGTGGCCGCCAGACTGGGCTTCTCTCCTTCACACTGCTGAATGGAGTTCGGCTGGCATACAACAGGCCAGAGGGGTTCATGACTACAGAGCTGAAAAGACAGTTTGACACAATGTGTGTGTGTGTGTGTGTGTGTGTGTATGTAAGTTCCTGTGGTGTGACTTTTTCTTTGAGGCATCTGTTTCTGCATCTCTCTCTTTGTGTGTGTGTGTGTGTGTGTGTGTGTTCTGTCTGTCTGTATGTCAGGCTGTGTGTTCTGTGAGTGAGAAAGGGAGAAAGAAAAGAGAGGGCCTGAGAAAGGGAGGAAAGTGAAAGAAAAAGAGAGAGAGAGAGAGAGAGAGAGAGAGAGAGAGAGAGAGAGAGAGTCTGTTCCTGTTGTGGCATCTGTGTGAGGTGAAGCCTGCAGAGACAGCCCGCGTTATCAGATCCAGCATGTGCCACCGCAGCCTTTCAGTGGCAGGAGACCGCGACCAGGCCAGCCAGTACCGATAAGTAGGCCAAGATGTCTAAAACTCAACCTGGAACTCAGCCATTTATAGGACATGAACTCTCAGCTCTCAACCCAGCCACCAGCACATGACATCTCACTAACACTCCTAAATAGCAACCCTCACACACACACACACACACACACACACAGACTGCATACAAT
>PYXC01000134.1:997500-1107500 GCA_015244755.2 Tenualosa ilisha | reverse complement strand
TGTGTGTGTGTGGTACAGGGGGCTTTCCTTTGTACCCGAGCATCTTGTGAGAATTGTTCACATTAGCCAAGGACAATGGCCCAGTTTGAACTGGACAAAAAAGAGGTTAATCCATGAAGAATGGGCCGGGTGGCCACTGAGGCCAATGAGATAGAACCCTGCGCTGAGCAGCACCAGTCAATAAAGGCCTAATGAAGGCGTTCACTGGTTTAAGGGCCTGAACAGCGGGCGATCAAAGAGCAGCACTGGGTGACGAGGCTAACCCATCAGCCTTGGAGAGGGTCGATGGGAAACAAGCATGTGTGCAGGAGAGGAAAGGACAGAAGAGAAGAGGAGAAAGAGAGAGGGAGAGGGAGAGGGGGAGGATAGCAAAGAAAAGAAGATCATGACAGAGGGCGAGAAAGATAGAGAGAAAAAGAGATGTAAAATGAAAGGATAGTGAAGACAGTAAAAGAAAGACAGAGAAGAGAGGGAGATAAATGAGGAGGATAAAACACTGCAGGGAGACACGGGAAGAGTTCCATTCAGCCCATGGAAACACATGAATGGCATTTGGATCTAAACATAAACACACAAGAATTCATTCATTCATTTCTTTATTGTGTTGTAGCTTGAATGTTATCCTCTTTTTGTAAGTCGCTTTGGATAAAAGCATCTGCTAAATGCCTAAATGTAAATGTAAATGCATTCATTTCCAATGCTGAAAGCACACAGTGCTTGCATATACAAACAGAGTCCAGTCCAGACGCACAAGAACACACACTCATAAAGAAAAAGCACACACAGACACACACACACACACACACACGCACACACACACACACACACACACACTCAACCACTCAAGTGCTCATATGCCCTATTGATTCTTTCTCGGGGCAGGATAACTGGTTCTTTGTCCCTTAGTAATTACGTCTCTCACAGAGTGCTCTCCCTTTAAGCCTTTTCAAGGCCAAATAGATGGAAGCAAATTTGCTCTATCTCAATACCATATGGATATCATATACATGCAAACTATTTCCTTTTGTATTACCAAGGTTTATCTCGCACCCATAGCCCTGCAATTACATTGCTTCCTGTTTCAGTTTGTGTCTATGTCAGTTTCTTCTCTACCTCTCTCACTATTTTCTCCTCTCCTCCTCTTCAAATCTATTTTCATTTTTTTCTTTCTCACAAACACTTTTTCTCTCCAGCTCTCTCTGCCTCCCTTTACCATTCTCTTTCTCTCTCTCTCACCCTATCATGTCTTCAGCAGCAGTGGAGTTGTGATGGTGTGTGTGTGTGTGTGTGTGTATGATATTGTGTGCAGGAGAGAAATGTGTTGGTGCCACTGATGAGACGAGATGTCCTCAGACAGGCCCTGGCTCATGTCAGCAGTGAGAGGGGTGATAATCAGAGCCGCCTTCGCTGCTGCTGCTGCCGCTGTCTCTGTTGCCAGCCGTGCTCAGCCCCACTTCGTCCCCAACCTCCTCACACTCAACTGGGGCACACACCCCCATGAGTGACAGGCCATCTGTGGATGCTCTCCACACCTCACGCAATCCGCCTCCACCACCCCCTCCACCATCACCACCGTGACACGCAGTGACAAAGGCTACATGTTGATCTCACAGCCTCTCCGGGCTATCAGCAAACTCTCCGTTGCCATGGTGCCACACAAAACACTGAGCCAGGGTTTGGGCTCTTGTGCCTAAAAGGTACTAAGAGACGGAGAGATGCTGCAGTGTTTTGAACGCACTGTCCATTGTCTGGGCCTATTGAAATAAGTATACTATACTAGCCTACTATCTCACACTATGTCTACAAGTGCACTTTATACAGGTCTGTAGGCAGATCTTCTGCACACCAGTAATCTCTATTATGGTGTTATTCTACGAATCCCCATTATCCAGGACAAACAATATCTCCTGGCGTAAATTTTGAGAATGCACTTAATAATTTAATTTCTCTACACTGTGTTACACTATTGCACTTTCAACTTAAAATTGTGCAGATTCTATGTTAGCAATATGCACTCCTTGTTAGTTCTTTCATTGTGTTGTAGCTTGGATGTTATCCTCTTTTGTAAGTTGCTTTGGATAAAAGTGTCTGCTAAATGCCTAAATGTAATGTGAATGCAAATCATCTCTCTAAATATTAGATTAAATATTAAACTGTTTCTGTATCTCTATATGTTAGGCCTCTAACAATATACAAGATAAAGAGTCTATAGTCTACAGTGAGAGGCTGGGCAATAATGCTTCCACACCTCACATGACCTGCTACCATCATGACTGATGGCTGTAACATACTTGCCAAATGTTACATTACAACATTGCTTTACATACTCTTACTGGAGGCACAAGCCACATGGGGCTAAATGATATGTGTCCCTGCTGAGTAATAGCTAATCAATTTGCTTGACTGTTTGAAAGCAGTGAAGCAGAATGGTTAGAATAGTTACATTATCTAGAGAAAGAGTTATGTGCTGAATTCAATGCTTTATCAGAGAGGTGATCACAACATACTATGATTCATCTACCAGTAGCTGCCCATGTAGTGAATGCCCCACTAAAATCTGACGCGCCCCAGTGGGAGTGATGTCATTTTGACATGCTGAAGAGTGCGCGGTCAGGAGTGGTAGGTATAAACCTTGTGTGACTAAGACTCTATGTTCATCTCGTTGTTTCTCCTAGGCTATCGGCAAACCTTCCGTTACCATGGCACTGGCTGAATCGCTTGGCCGCTACCGTAGCTGTCGCCGCCACTACCGTGGAAACCATGGTTACCATGGTTGTATTTGCAGTCCAGAGACTATTGGAAGCTGTTAAATGAAAGCGTTTGATTTCTTTTATGCTTTTGTGTGTGTTTTCTAAAATATAGCTTCATTCCCATCCAGCAGTTCAATGAGTTCTGAAGCGATTTGATGTGATTTGCAGCCCTGCAAATTGCTCCACGGGGGATCCTTTCCCAATAAACCCAACAGCACCAATCAATGCCAACTCATTTGTCTTGTCGGCCTAAGTCACACATGCTTTTTGATTGCAGTTCGTACAACAACTGAAAGCCTGGCTATTACTTTCATTATTTCAATCAGCGTGCATACGTCTAAAACATACATTGGATTTTTTCGATCAGAGACACAACTCAACCACTTTTCTGGCTGTGCTGAGGGGCGATTTGGGCTATAACTGGGTGATGGTGTTGTTTGTTGTCTAGCACTGAGCTGTTGTCACAGACAAAGCTGTCAATTTCTCTCTCTGCCACCAAGAAGGCATTTTCTTGCTGGGCTGCTTAATCAGTTTGGCATGTGCCCAGTCTCAAAATAAAGATAACAGTGTGCTTCAGAGAAATCCCCTCCACACACTCCAATTTCAGCACCACAAGGCAGACAGCTGAGATAGAGTCCGTCTGCATGTTTGAATGTGTGTGTGTGTGTGTGTATGTGTGTGAGAGAGAGAGAGAGAGAGAAAGACAGTGTGTGTGTGTGTATCAGTGAGTAAATGCAAGATTTTGTGTGTGTGCGTGTGTGTGTGTGCATGTCTGTCTGCCTGTGTGTCTGTGTGTGTGTATGTGAGAGACAGACACAGAGAGAGAGGAATCCAGGAATGTTAAAGTAATCATGATATCCAGTGTACTCTCAGAGCCCGAGTCACGGGTGCAGCTGTGACTGTTGGACATGTCAGTTGTTGGCTGTGCAGCTCTCAGTAGGTTCACGCTTCTAGGATTTACAGTTGTCCTTGAGTGAGCCATTCAAGTTTAGCACGGCCACTGTGGACGCTTAAACCCTTGGCACAAACACGGGATCAACAGGCAGCTTTTTAGGCAGCTTTAAACTCCTAATCCCTGTCCTTTGGCAGCGCTAAAATGAAAGCCCCCTCTTCTACCCTCACGAGGTGCAAAAATGTCCCCTTTCAACTGGCGTCATAAAGACAGCTTCCTGGTGTTACCCCTCAAACACACTCTCTCTCTCTTTCTCTCAATCTCTCACACACACACATACATTTCCTAACACATTTTGGAAGTTTTGGGTACGAGAACATCTGTCACTGCTGTTGGTTTGCCATCTTATTTGGAGGTCAGAGTAGGAGCTGCAGTCTCATGACTGTTATGTGACCAAAAATATCACTTTTGACTCGTTCTCTCCACTTTCCATTCCATCTACAAATCCCATTCCACTTTCCAAAACTGCACTCTATAGAGTTAATGTACATCAGTCAGCATATGTGTATCAAGTTAGATCTGAATGTATCTCCTTGTGTGTGTGTCTGCGTGCATATGTATGTGTCGGTTTGTGTGTGTGTGTGTGTGTGTGTGTGTGTGTCTGTGTGCGTATGTATGTGTCGGTGTGTGTGTGTGTGTGTGTGTGTGTGTGTGTCTGTGTGTGTGTGTGTGTGTGTGTGTGTGTGTGTGTGTGTGTGTGTTTGTACATCCAGGGTGTTAATTGCTCAACCAGAGAAGCTGCAATGAGGCATTGAGGTGCAGTTCCTAGTTTTTGGGGGGGTCGTCCATCAGAGAGTGTGCACCTCCTCTCTTCCTCAAGCATGCTGAGAAACAAAAAAAAAACAGGGGGAAAGAAAGAAAAGAAAAACAGAGAGATCCCCTGTCACCTGGCGCTGGCGTACGGACGGCAACTAAACGGCAAGTGGTCTTTAAAGTGGGGCCTCCTCCCCGCGGACTTTAACACCTTGGGCCCAGCGCCCACAGCCGGCTCAGGAAGCGAGGGGCGTCAAGACAAATATTATGGCAGGAGCTCTTCATTTGCTCGCCGTCTGAGCCCCGGATGCCTCTTCCTTTTTCTCCTCCCCTCTGTATAACCCTCTTCTATTCATCTTTTTTCTCTTCAGTCACATTCTTCTCTTCTCTCTCTTGCTCTTTATGCTCTATCCTTTCATGTGTTTCTCTCTCTCTTGTTCTCCATCTCTCTCTCGCTTTCTCTTTTTCTCTTGCTCATTCTTTTTTTTCTCTTGCTCTCCTCTCTCTCCCACTATCCCCTTTTCCTTCCCCCTCTGCCTCTTTCCTTCTCCCCTCCCGCTCTCTATCCCTCTCTCCTGGTTTTGGCCAGGGAGGTGATGAAAGACATGAGGCACCATCTGTCCACTGGACAGCCCTTCATTTGGTCACTTGCTGCTCCCCAATGTCTTTGCTTTATTAATGAAGAGTTATGGCTCCACAAACACCATGAATAAAACAGCAGTTTCACATCACTCCTCCCGTGGCAGAGGGGCACCATGCCTGGCTAGACATACACTGTGAGGCTTTTTTTCCCCTCCCCTCTACTTTTTAATAGGAGCAAAAAATTCATTAGTGTTTACTGTGACAGTGGCATTTCAAACACATCGTTTGAGACTCGTTAACAGAGGCGGTCATTTACTATGTGTAAAATGTCTGTAGCAGGGCAGTGGGTTCATCGCTCTCTCTCTCTCTCTCTTCTTTCTCTCTCATACACACACACACACACACACACACACACACATATATTTTCAGTTATGCCCTGAAACGATCAATTACAGGGGATCTGGAGATGGTTGAAATTACTGGAAAAACTAATTAGGAAGCGAGACCCCATGTAGCTTAATCTGCTATCAGCGATGAAGCCTCCTTAATCTTATATGAATCTCAGCCACTCGCAAGAGAACTAATAACACCGGCACTTCATTTGATCAACCCTTGACAAACACACACAAAGATCAATGTAGACAGTGAACACAAACACACACAGACACAACACACACACACAGATATGCACAACTTGCTCAGACATAATAAAGCAAAATACACACACACACACACATACATGCTCACACATGCACACATAAAACACCAACTGCTCCAGTGCCCCAGGGTCTGTAATCAGTGTTGATCAGATTGCACCAATCATTTTAATGGTTGCAAATATCCAGCATTTGCACACACTGTGTGTATTAGTGTATCTGTTGGAAGGGTCTACACGTTCCCCCTGATTACCTACATGGAAATGAATAAAAAGGACGTCCGAAGAGCTGATTAATCTTCAGGACTGCGGCCAGCCGGTCTCCCCGTCTGGGAAGCCTCAGAGGGGAACGATAAAAGCAAGGCAGAAGTGCTGTGTAGATTAGGTGAGGTGGGATGTGGAGAGCAGAGTGGGTGGGTTTGGGGAGGGGGGTTGCTGTCTTTAAGAAGGGAAGAGAGGATTAGCATCCACACATGGCCCCGGCCTCTCGTCTTCCCCACTTCCTTCCCTGCAGCCGTTGCTGTCGTCATCTTTCCTTCATGGCTGCACGTGCTATCGCCGGCCATCTCTGCTATACATCTTGGTCTGGGTCTGTACGGGCGCTGAGATCAGCCCAGACCCCCTCCCCCCAACATCCGAATGTCCTCCCATTACCTTAGCCCCCACCATCCCTCAACACCACCCCCACAAAAAGTCTGTTGAACAACCACCCCCCCCAATCCACTCTGATTCCCACCCTTCTATACTCAGACGCCACCATCCCCATGTCATCAGTCTGCTTCTGTTAGGGGTATTTTAAGGCTGCAGAGAAGAGCATTTGATATCAGCACTAGAGTCAGTTCAGGTCAGGTCAACAACACTCTCCACTCCCCTCTCCTCTCAACTCACTCACACACACACGCACACACACACACACACATACTGTACATAAACACACACCTCCTCTCTCTCCCCTTCATGTTCAACCCTCATTCATCATCAGGATGAAGTCAGAGAGAGAGAGAGAGAGAGAGAGAGAGAGAGACTGAGACAGAGAGAGAGAGACTAAGACAGAGAGATAGAGAGAGAGAGAAAGAAAGAAGGAGAGAAAGAAAGGAGAGGGGGAGACTGTGAGACATGCTGACTGCTACTGTCTGTGAGTTTGTGGTGTCTTATCCGTGCCATTTGCCCCTCGTTCTCAAGCAGAGAGATGCCTGTTCCCAACCTGCTTGTGGGTCCTGAGGCGAGCCATTCCCACCAAAGCCCAGTTTGGGAGGACTACGCTGGGCAGCTTCTGAAGGATTAGCTGCTAATAATACAGTGGACTCGCGCCCCTTCAAAGCCAACGCTAAATCCTCAGACCAAGAAGGGGATGTGTGTGTGTGTGTGTGGGTGGAAGGTTGGGTGGGTGGTGTGTGTGGGTGGAAGGTTGGGTGGGTGTGTGGGGTGCTGCAGCATGTTAAATCACTTGAATTAGTGTAATGGGCTCGTCAGGCCCGTGACTGTTTAGTCTGTCAAGGGCAAGCGGAAAAAAAAGATTGGCCTCGGCTTCCAGCAGACTAACCGATGGTGCCAGGGGGGGAAGTGGTCGATCCATGGGAACACACACACACACACACATACACACATGCATAGCCAAATATTGCCAGCATCAGCCACCCATACCCACCAGCAGAAAACACACACACATACACACGCACACACACACACACACACACACACACACACACACACACACACACACACACACACACACACACACTCTTGCCCATCACCTCTCCACCACCAGCCCAAGCTCAGACCCACTGCCCAAGCCCTCCCCTTGTAGCATTTGGAGAAAACAGCACTGTCAGCTTCCAAAAGCTTCGGATGCTCGGACGTTAAACCAACAAGTTCAGCAGCAGTGTTGACCCATGTGCGCTAAGCAGCTTTTTTGGACCGTTATACTCTCAATGGGGCTTAATCTTCGTTTTTTAAAGAGAAGAGGCGGATGTTACTCCCATTGAGCTCAACTCCTCACACATACACATACACTCAGACACACACATTTAACACACAAAACACACTCCACCTCCAAAGACACATTCACACAGACACGCACGTAGCTCTTTCTCTATCTCTCTCTGCCTGATGATGATTTTCCAGTTTTTCCTACTGAGCAGCTGGTTTCCGTGGAAACCACCAAAAGCCTGAATGCCCAGAATAGTCCTTTTTTCTGCAGTTTCTTACGGTTGATAAATTCATTACTGCGTGGGTCACCTTGTTTGTGACACATATAGAGACGACCACAGATTGGCTTCAGCTTTGAGCACGCTACACCTTCCCTGGACATAGAGACATCACTCTCTGTCAGTGATATCAGACATGCACACACACACACACACACACACACACACACACGCAGACACTTATGCAGACACAAGGGACCTCTCTCATGAAAGATGGTTCTCCTCTACAGACCTTTCATAAGAGACAACCTTGAGTGCCAGTTATTAGCACCACATTCCCAGAAAATGAACATGATTTAAAAAGAAAAACATGCGACGGCTGTCGCCTTGTTGGTCCTGCATCAGCCAGGAAGTGGATCCTCGACTCGCCTTCGATTTCATTTTGCTGTCGGTGCGGCAGACCATCACCCCATTGATTGATCGCACTGCGGCTCGAGAGGCGGAGAGTCGTTCAGCTTACTCAACACCTCATTGCACGCAACACGCTACCCTACACAACCCCAGCCGCCAGTGACTCATCTATTTATTTTTTTCATATTGCTTCAGTCCCGCTGCCAAACGCAAACGATACCCCCACCATGCTCCGAGAGGCCTGTCAGAGCTTGCCCGCTGGCAGCCAAAAGACATCTCCCTAATTAACTTCCAGTCAAGGGAACATGAAAGATCTTTGGATGCGACACAAATGGCTGCTGTTGTGAGGAGAGAGGGGCTGGTAAATTGGGAGCAGAGAGGTTAGGCTCCTAGATGAGCGGCTCCCCTGCTAGCTCGCTGTCATCTTCACTAGCTTGCAGGGACAGGTATGACCCTGTGAGCATCTGGGCTGTTTTTCGTTGACGAGACCCGTAGGGAGTGAGCCTCCTTCTCACCCACTGCTGTCATTCTGCAGCCATCTCCCCCAAGAGAACCACAAGGCAGAGAACGCCTCCTGTTCAGCTTTAACCTTTTTTCCTCATGTACTTTGTAGGTGAATTGTGGAATAGCCTATGTAGCTCCTGTTGCCAGTGGTTTGAATACTTAGAACACATTTAGACAACATTTATTACAACATATTACAAACGATTATAAACTATTTAGGGTGAACGGGTGGATTGGGTGGAATAGTCCTTCACTACATGTCATGATTGCCATTTAGAACAGGCTGCATTGCCTTCTTTCAGTTTCCTCAATCAACCCTGGGGGGTAAATGAGTAAGTTGATGCAAATGTGATGTGATGGCTGTAAACATATAACATAGCTGTGAGTGACTGTGTGTGTGTGTGTGTATGTGTGTGTGTGTGTGTGTGTGTGAGACCAGGTAAATTAAGCACACAGCCATGTCAATCATGCATGGCCTCTGTGTGACCTCTGCTTTGGCTCCTAAGAGATCACTCTTAAAGGGCCAGAGAATCTCTTTCTTTCGGAATTCAGTATGCTTTATTCATCATGACAGTTTTCAACAGCGTTGCCTAGAACATACAGACAATTGACAATTTATAAACAAAAAATGCAAAACATATACATATCCGTCATGTAGATACACACAATCCACCCACATTCTGTTAATCTGTCTCATTCAGTTTATTTGTTCAGTCCGGCTGCTTGCCTCTTCTCCCCTTGTCTCATTTCTCTCACCATGTCATCTACCCATACACACTGACGCACTGCCAAAATCCCTGCTCCTATCAACAAAAACTGGGAGAGACAGCATAAAAAACACCCCAATGCATCCATCTAGATTGGAGCATGCTCAGTCAGTGTTCTGCCCTTTGTCACCCCCTGTGTCACGGGAGGGAGGGAGAGAGGGAGAGAGAGAGAGAGAGAGAGAAAGACCTGAGCTCCTCAAGTCATGCTGTTGATATGCCTGCTGACACGGGAGAGCCGAGGGAGCCGAGAGAGAGAGAGAGAGAAAGAGAGAGAGAGAGAGAGACTAGCAGGTCTGCCTCTGCCCCAGCACCACTCACATGGTTCTCATTCAGGGTCGCCTTGAACTGATAACCACGGGGATTACGCGGCAGGAACTGAAAAGCCCCCGTGAAGCGGAGCGGTTCGGGTTATTGACCCCCACTAATGAACTCGTGTTCCCTCGACATCTGGGGAAAATGGAGGAGAGATGGCTGTTTACGGGGAGGAGAGAAATTAATGGGCCAAATGTGCCTCCACCACCGTGCAGTCAAAGTCTAAATGAGCAGACATTTTTTTTTGTCACACTGAGGACACAAAGAGCAATGTGACAGTCCTGAAAATCAATGCAGAATCCTGACAGGAGGGAACATTTGAGCGCGAGACAGAACTGCAGTCCAATTACATTAACAACCTCAGTCGGGCCTAGCTATGGAGGCTCCTGGCTTAAGAACATTAGTTCTGGTAGACCAACTGGGTTATGATGTACTAGCAACAATGGTGCTTGAGATGGTTTCATTCATGTGTCCACTGGCACAGAGTTACAGAAGTAGCATTCAGGGACAGATCACACTTGGTTTTGCATCATGGAGGTTTGTCAAAACAGCGGTTGGACACCATATTATTACAGGCAGACGGCCCACGCGTTACGCAAAGCTCCAACATTCAGAGTTGGTTTGTCGTCTGAGCGTCCCCGGGCTTTCTCCAACAAGAGACCATAAGAGAAAATGACAAAAGCCTAATTTTTCTGTCATAACAGCAACAACACGAGACCCAGAAAGAAAATAGAGCACCTTGTGTGTGTGGAACTGGAAGGCTGTCAACATTCGTCATCTTTATTTGCCGATTCCTCTACAGATGTTTGCGATCTTGACAGGAGATGCCCCCGAGCTATTCAAAGGGAACACTTACAGAGTTCTTTTGTGATTTGCCTAGAAATAATAATAATAAAAAAATGGTCTTGATCCACCGCCGTGGAAACATTATAAAGGTGTGGCATAGAAGCAAAAGCCCACCAAAAAAAAAAAATGCTGCTAAGAACATATTTGCATTGTCATAAAAATGGATTCGACTCATCAACTTCTTGGCCAACTGCCTTTTTATAACTCCTTGAGCAAATCCTGGATCCTCCTCAGTGACGGAGCTCAAATGTTTTCTCATTCAACAAATGGGAAATGATGTCATGGAGCCTATTAAAGTCTTTCTCTTTTGGACTCTATATCAATTACAGATACACTTGAAAAACACTTTCTCTTTGCTCCGAGCATAGTTGAGATGACAAAACTTTGTCATGCGATGCTGAGGCAGATGACATCAAAGTGGTTTTTTTTGTTGTTGTTTTTTTTTCTGCCTCTACCACAGGAGCGGAGTTAGTGATCCAGGGAAGTATTATATATTCTCCACATGCCTTCATATGTACTTCTCCTCATCTCCTGGAGGTTTCCAGTAGTTGTTAAACATGTAAGACCCTCCGTGCCTGAGAACCTCAGCAACAGCTCCTCTCATGACGAGCCAAGACTTCTCCGGCCACTTCAAAGGAACTCAGTATCTGCTCTCTCCCTCTCTCTCTCTCTCTCTCTCTCTCTCTCTCTCTCTCTCTCTCCACTTTCCAGTGTCGTTCCTATGAACCGTCTTCTTTTCATTAAAACCATATTTGAAAAAAAAAACCCCAAAAAAACCAAACGCAAACCTCAGAAAAACAACTCTGCGTGTGTGAGAGGCTGCCGCCATGCCAATTCCCACTGATTGTCAATTTATGTCCTTGCAGCATGGGAGGAACGCTGAGCTCTGCACACCAAACACTGGCACAGCTCTCCCTCCTAAATAAAGGAGACAGCAGCAGAAGCCATCTGAGGCGTTTCATACTGTACTATTCAGCTTCATCCAAAGTCTGTCAACTGGGCACATCCGAGAGATGTGAGGGAGGCGAGAGTGTGTGTGTGTGTGTGTGTGTGTGTGTGTTGGGGCGGGGGGTGTGATGTGATGTGATGTGTGGAACAGTCTGGATCAGGCAAGCGAGTTTCCTTCTCTACTGACAGGAATGATGTCAGTTTGGCCTCTCCATTCTCTCTCTGAGAGCTCATTTCAAAGCAGCGCCCCAACAGAGCTCTCTCCTCCTTGTCTCAGCAGTCAGCTCCTGCCAACTGCTGTTGCTCTCCTCTCTCTCTCTTTCTCTGTGTGCATGTGTGTGTGAGTGTGTGTGTGTGTGTAGTCTGAGTGTGTGTGTGAGTGTGTGTAGTCTAAGTGTGTGTGTGTGTAGGTATGTGTGTGTGTATGTATGTATATGTGTGTGTGTGTGTGTGTGTGTGTGTGTATGCGTGTGTGAGTGTGTGTGTGTATGAGTGTCTCACTTTCTCTCTGTTTTTCTCTCTCTGTCTCCTGCTTCATCTCTCCCTTGTACAGTTACATATACCACTAGGTTTCTTTCTTTTTCGTTTTTGAAAGGTCTCACTTTCTCCCCATTTTTTCTCCTCTCTCTGTCCCTGATCTCTCTCTCTGTCTCTCTCCTTTTGTATGTCTGTCTCTCATCTGATTTAATTACACCCTGCCATTACATTCACCTCATCACCTCTCCCTCCCTCTCTCTCTCTCTCTCTCTCTCTGTGTCTCTGTTGTCCCATGCTGTGGTACTTTTCATACTGTCATAGACGACCATCAAGGCCTTTACTCACCATAGTAGTCTCTGGAAATGCAGAGGAGAAAAAAAGAGAAGCCAAAATAAACCAACACAGTATGCCCTCATGATGAGCCACAGGACTTGTCGAAAAGGTTCAGGCTATAATTCACCCTGGTTGTTTGCCAGAGACTGTGTAAGGCACACACACACATGCACGCATACAAAACACAAACACAGAAACACACAGTCAGTGACCCACACACATATGCACAAAGAAACATGCAAACATGTCCACTCACACACACACACACACACACACACACACACACAGCAGAACCACACACATATGCACAAAGAAACATGCAAACATGTCCACTTGTACCGACATGCACGCGTACCAACACATACACACACACACTCAATGACCCACACACATATGCATAAAGAAACATGCAAACATGTCCATTAACACACACACACACACACACATTTGCTTTTGGATACACATACACAAACACAGTTTCTTACTCACCGCCCATGTTTTGAGAACACTGTATGGACTTCTCCTGCTGTGAATGAGATTGATTGAGCTGTCAGGGAGTCTCTGCCGTCTCCGTCCCTACCCAGAGTGCCAAGGAGGCGCAGTGAGTAAACATCGATGACAGACTGAAAGACAAGACAGACAGACACAGAGGAGTGAGGGAGGAGACAGAAGAAGAGGAGAGAGGGATAACAAGAGAAGTGAGACATGGAGTTAGAGAGAGAGAAAGAGAGAGAGAGGGAGTGAGTCAGAAGGCCTAAGTGTGTGTTTGCTTGCTTCTTCACTTTTTACACAACTCTGGCCGCGTTTCACTTTGCTTTTCATCCAGCTTTCGAGAGAAACCCCCAGTAGGCTGCACGCACAACTTGGTTTGGATCAATACCTTTGTCTGCACCTCTCCCAGCAAGCGCTCAGACTGAACCCATGCTTACTTCCTTAGCTTGTCTTGTCTGCCTTTTCTTTCAGCTTCTTCTCCCAGACTCGGCTCCAACACGGTGCCAAAGTGAAACTCAAGACAAAGTGTTAATGCTTGTACTCATGGCAGCCTGGACGAGCCAGAGAAAAGCAGAACACTTTGAGGGTTTTTTTTTTTTGGGAGAGAAATGGTAGAAATCTGGACGGAACAAGAACAAAGCAGTACGCAATGGCATTAAAAACACTGAGAGCTTATGAAACCTTGAATGTGTGTTGTGACAAACACCCCCCACTTCATCCCTCTGCATCTCTCCCCTCCCCACACACACACACATACACACACACACACACACACACACTCAACCCTTCCTCCCCACTCATCCTTGCAACAACCCAACCAGAACGCTGACAATAGGGGTCAGTCTTTTTTGATTGAGTCCTTTCAACTGTCTCTTTTTTTTCAGTGAAGAAGCCACTGAATGGGGTTCGGAGGGGCACGTAATCACCACTACCATTCAGCCGCAACACTCACAAAAAGTGATTACCAGGGAATGAAAGAGTCGCCCCTCTTTCAGTGAGGTGAGGGGAATTAGACAGCACAAGGAGTGCGTCAGACTTCTCAGAACTGGGTCGTGATTCAATCCCGAGGGGGAGCTTGACTCCCGAGCTGTTTGACAACACAGACTCCCTTTTTTGTCTGAATCAAGGAATGGAGAGGAGTCTATTCTCCCCCATTATGTTTTCAGTCACTAAACACGTGTGAGGTGAATCACTGATGAACTCGCCACATGGTGCATCGACGCTAAGCTGAGTAAGCTTTCAAGCTTACAAGGAGGTCTCCTCTTGAGACACATCCATGGCATCAGTTATTTCACCTTTACAGTCCAGACAGACAGAAAATGGTTCTCGTTAACAACAGCTCTTGTTTGACTCGCACTGCATTTCCATGTCTGTAGCAATAGAGATCTGCTACCTGAAGTTATGAGAGGAATTCAACAGCATAACAAGCTAAAGAAGGACTGCAAAGCGGCCACATTTTTCATTCTCTCTCTGTGTCCGTCTGGAAGCCCACACCACAGCGGTTCCTTAGATCGGAAATTCCAAAAGCTCAAAACTGGATGTTCATTGTGCCTGAGAGAACATGTAGTTAGGAGCCAGAAAACAAACAAGCAACAGCACACCACAGAGAGAAGATGTAGGCCCCTCACAGCTGCACAACCTGCATGCAACACAAATAAAACCCTCCCTCTCTCTTTCTCTCTTCCTTTTCTCTCATTTAATTTCTTTTACCTCATAGCTCTCTGTATCTTAGTATTTCTCTCTTTGTTTCAGTATTTTTCTGTCAGTGTCTCTGGCTCTGCCTCCTCCTCTGTTGCCCCCTCCCTTCTTGTTCCCTTCTTCCTTCCCTCCCTCTCTTTTTCTCTCTCTCTCTCTTTTTTCATCCTTTCATTTGCCGGCTTGCATGACTGCTCTGTTGGGTGAGTGCCTAACAGTCAGAGAAGTGCAAGCTGCAGGAGGCAGAAGCCGGAAATTCTGCATGCATGCCCCCCAGATGACAATTTAGTTGGGGGGGACTTCCAGGCTAAAGAACAAAACAGACTTATAAACTTATTTACCCTCCCGCTCTCTCCACAACCAACTGCCCCAAAGCCTGCAGGTACAACAAAACTACTCAACAGACAAACTACCAACAGATATTTGTGTGTGTGTGTGTGTGTGTGTGTGTGTGTGTGTGTGTGTGTCAGGAAGAATTGTAATAAAATCCCATTCCCAGTGCCACCTGGAAAGGATTGAAAGTGAAACTTAAGCTCATTATTAAAAATCTAAAACTATTACAACTAATATACAAAACCTTTGGTCATTATGGCATCTCTACAGCACATAGCTCACCCATTGAGGACAACTTGTAAGATCCACACATATTAAATCTTCAGACTAAATACATTCAACCCAGACAATCTGATTTATTTTTTTTTAAAAAAAAGCTCTACTCCATCCTCTCCAATTAAAGTGAGGGAAACGTTAGTAAGAAGAGAGAGAGAGAGAGAGAGAGTAGGCCCATGTGTTCCCACTCTCACAGGTTCATGTCTTTTAGGGCCTTGGGCCCATAAATCAGGCCCTCCTCAAGGCTTGAGCCCATAGATGGCTGTTTAAAGGGGACATGGGCCATTGTTTGTTTGTTCTAATACCAGACCGCACACAAAAGAGACACAATGATCAGGCATTAAGCCCCGCTTGAAAGACACGGGTGCCAAAAGAGCTCCAATGAAGAGCTTCAGAAGATGAAACAGAGTTAAGTCTCAGGAGGTTCTCAGGGGGGCTTTTGTCTCGGTCGACACAGTTGCCCACCGTCCAAAGACCTGTGTTGGGGTGGGCTGGGGTGGGGTGGGTGGTGTGGACTTAGTGAAGGAGAAGAATGAATGCCTGGAAGAGAGTGCATCACAAAAACAAGTCGCAAATTCTCAACCTGTTGCCCAAAAGCTTCCCGGAGGCTGGAGGCTGGCACTGGTCAGCATTTTTGGGATAGTCTTTGTGGATACCCCAAATGTTTTTCTCTTTCTCAGCTCTGATGAAGATGTAAACAGTGCATGTGTTGTACCACATCACTGTGAAAACAAGACTGAAAAGCCTACCATTGCGATGGAAAACATTGCTTAGAGACAATGCACTTACGTAAGTTAAGTCATAAAACTATAATGCAATGCAGCACTCATGTCAGTACATGCAGTTCCAAGTTGCTAAGCTAAACCTAATCATTAACTTAGCTTTAGCACATTACACATTACAACATCATGAGTGCCTAAAAGAAGGGCACTGCACTAATTAGTTAATTAACAACTAATTACATGGCACCAAAAGGTTACTTAAGGTAAAGTTCAACCCTGCATTTATCCAGAAAAGTATTTATGCAATGTTAGGTCGGAGGTGATGCCGTTCATTACAGCACCATGTGACGCTATGTGCACATGACTTGTCTGGATATAATTTGGCGTAGCTAAACCCCAGTAACATTCTTTGATTCTCTGGCGGGGATGACTTCCCAAAAACAATGGGAGGGGTGCCAAGAACATCCCCCCCCCTTCTTTGTTAATGAGGCTTAGGGCTGTAACCTGACACCCCATCTGAAATCTAAGTGAGGAGCGTCCACTTCAGAGAGATCAGGCCCAGTGATAGTACAAATCCCTCACATAGTTTCGCGGCCATTTGTGGCTGGACAAGAAGAACAATGCAGACAAGATAATGAGTCACAGGGGGGAGTATCAGACACCAAAGACAACATCTCGCCTTCAGACTTTTCCAGCTGAATATATAAATCCAGTGTCTTGACTAAGTCAACTCTATAGTATTGTATGTATTCTATTACTCTGTTCACCGCCATAGATGGATGGAGGAATGCGTCACACAGACAAAATTGTCAATAGTCAAAATTATATGTGAATTCTTGACACTTTCATGAAGAAAGCTAAACAAACATACATGAACATTGACACAACACCCCCACACTCACACATTTTATTCTAAATAGAAATTCATGTGCCTACACACACACACACCCATACACTATATATATAGTGTGTGTGTGTGTGTGTGTGTGTGTGTGTGTATATATACATAACTCAGAAGAGGTCTTCATTCACATGTGTCTGAGAATAGGACATTCTTTCAGCAGACAGGGGAAGGGTGCTTTGCAGCTAAGCTAGACGACGTGTTTGTGGATGGAACTGTGAGGTCCATTACTCACCATCTCGCTCTTCTGCTCCATTATCCTAATGGGCCCCTCTCTTCCCAATGACCCTCGAGAGAGAGAGAGAGAGAGAGAGAGAGAGAGAGAGAGAGAGAGAGAGAGAAAGAGAGAGAGAGACAGAGAGAGAGAGAGAAAAAGAGAGAAGGTCAGCAAAAGGGATAAATGGTGAGATAAAAAGTCCCTTCAGCTCACACCCTTTAACCTGTTATGCATAATAAGCACATGAATATATGAACCAAAACACACACTCACACAAAAACACATGCAAATACACACATACACACATGCACACATACCGATGCTAGTGAGTATACACACACACACACATACTTGCAATATATCCATTCCTGCTTGCTAAAATCCATTTATGGCCTTGCCGAATCCCTGTTATTTGTGACCGTGTGTGTGTGTGTGTGTGTGTGTGTCTGTTTGCATGTGTGTGTGTCCATTACCCCAAACGTCAGCCTCTGTTTGAGGTGATTTACAGCAGTGGAATTAGGAGTGGAGCGCTAGGCTGAGCGTAATTATGGCTGTTGCAGCTTGAGAGAAAATATGGCGCTCGCTGAGTGAGATGAGATCAGTCAGCTGTGAGAGAGACTGCTTCTCACCATCTGGGGAGAAGACAGACGGCGAAGGCACAACGCAAGAGCCACACGCAGAAGCTAGCCACTGGGCTAACAGTCAGTGCTGATGGGCCTCACCTCTGCCGACCCCAGCATTAGCCTACAGAAGAAAAAATAGAAATCTGTAGAGCCTAGTTTAAATGACAGGCAGAGTAAGGCATTGAACAGACATGAATGAAAGCTAATTGGATAACTTGGCAAAATCAACTTGTAATTTGCAAACCATAAGTAAGATCCCAAGCACAAACATAACTGGGCTAGTGCAATACTCCCACACGCCACATGCTAGCTTTGTCTATGCGCAAGACCCTTCACTCTGCCCAACTTTGCACTTTGGCTGTCATTGAAATTAGAGGCCCGTGAATATTTATGATGAATGAAATAAAAGGGAGACGTCAAATAAAATCCAAGGAGAACAGAGGTAGGTGATGAAGATGTAAGAAAAGTGGCAACACGAGCGTAGAAAGTTGTAGATGAATGTTTCTTCTTCTTCTTCTTTGTCTTCTTCTTCTTCTGTTGTGTTGACACAGTTCCTCCTCCTCAGACTAATTCACTTTCAAAATAGCTATGTTTGGTGGCTACGTCTAAATGCGGTCTTCGGCCTGGTGTGTTCATGACAATGTTTTGCTCTGCCTATCCTCTGGGTGCTTCCTTGAACTCCTGTCCCTTGGTTGTCTTGAGTGGACTCTTTGGCTGTCACTCCAAGCTGCTGCCTCTTGAGGGTGGGCACACATTGCAGGTCAATACGCACAGGTGATGGGGCCACAGCACACCAAACAAGCTGGCCTGTTTCCCTTTGGGATTACACTGGCTGCTTCTGTCACAGCTCACCTCCCTTCAGAGACCTACTTTCATTTACTTTGTGTGTGTGCCAGTGCTTGCTTATATTCCATTTGTGTGTCTCTGTGTGTGTGTGTTGTTTAACTGTTAACAGCATTATATGTGTTTCTTTTACAATCTCACTCCAGACAGACAAACACACACAGACACACCGCACAAGGGATCTCTTCTTCTAGTATCTAACCTCCACAGTTACCCTCTGCTCTCTCTCACGAACAAGAGGCTCCACAAGTCTCGTCTGTTGACTCCACAGGTCAACTCCATTACAATGACCTTTTTCATTTAGCTGGTGAGGAACGAAGAAAAAAATGAGAGTTGAGCTGAGCTATTTTTTTCCCTTCTTCTGCTTCCCTTTACAAGCCTCATGCTGGGCAAAGGCCAGAGATCATCTCCCTAATGACTCCCCAGCTTCTTATCAAGACCCACATCAACACTTTTTTCCCTCTGCCCCACGGAACACTGGCTCATGCCATAAATGGCATTCCACAGACGAGGCAAGTTAAACCAGGTAAGGTGAACAAAAAGGGGATTATGCAACTCACATGCTAAACAAAACCGCTAGGCTATGTGTTGTTGGGAGGAGGGGGGAGGGAGTGCACTATTATGCAAACGTGTTCCAGTGAACTTGGTGATTGGCTTTCAAAGTTGCAGGTTCACCTCAGTTTCTACTCAGCTTCACTATGGCAACTGGAGGCATTAGAGGATGTTCTTGTGTGACCTTTTACCTTTGGAAATATATATATTTCATGTGACTATGCACGTAAGGCTGTTAATCCAGGTATAATCACTGCCTTTAAGTAAATAGATAACTGTCCAAGGTCAAACCAGAGGAATGACATTGTCATGGTATGAAACCAAAGCTCAGCTATATTGATTGGACACTACTATATTGCTCTAAATAACAGTATAGCAATTACATCAGTATAGCAATATATTGCTGCAGTATATTGCTGAGTACAACACTTTCCTGTGAATGTCCCAGAGAAGGTGCGCACCCAATATATAGTTTCTTAAAAGAGACTTTTAAAATAAAAAAATCAAACTGATCTGGGAGCAGCCCCACAATCCATGCTGTTGGGGGAGAGGAAGGGGTTAATGATTATGCAACTGGCCTCAGATGACAGAGTGATTAGTTCCCAGTGGGTTCATTATGTTGAGCTGGGCACTGGCTCTCAGCTGAGATCCCCCTCCTCCTCCTCCTCTCTTCATCTCACCTCTTCTTTCCTCTCCTCAACTCCTCTCACCTCCCCTCTTCTCTAGTCCCATGGCAACCAATGCATGTTTTCTGGGTCCAGTCTTTTACGTAATGTTTCTCTCTCTCTCTCTTTCTCTCTCTCTCTCTCTCTCTCTCTCTCTCTCTCCAGCAGGGCCTGTGTTTGGTTCAGGGGCGGGCAGGTTTTAATTAAGTGTGTTTGAAAATTGTTGCTGAGCTAGTGTCCACCCCTCTCCTCTTTCACCCCCTGCTCCTCCTCTTTCCTTTCCTCTGCCCTCTTCTCATCAGCCCCCCCCCTTCCCCTCTCCCTCCCTCTCTCTCTCCCTCCATCCTTCCCTCCTTCCCTGCAAACATCAAATACAGCTCAGCTGAAAAGCCCACCCTCTGGCTCTCCCTGAAGCCCTATTCTCCCTTGCTCTGATTACATGTAAATGAAATGTTGGGTCCTGTTGAGACCACCAACCAACCCCACCGCACTCCACCCCCCTCCCCATCCCCCCAGCTCCACCTGACCTCTCTGAGGCCCTCTCTCTACCCCTGGGGGTACAGACGACCTCTCCTGGACCCCGTCAACAGAGCCCAAACCTTGATGACACACTGGGGAGAAAGAACCAGGAGTGGGGATAGAGGCAGTGAGGGGTGGGGGCAGAGGGGAAAAAAGTCTATTAAGGAGACAATGCATTTAGACAATGATCACCTAACCCTTTACTCCACCTCCATGACATCCTCATCTCTATCTCTTTCCCTGTTCCCTCTCTTTCTCTCTCTCTCTCTCTCTGCATTGCTCTTCCCTTCCTTCACCACCTCTTTCCATGTCTTCACCTCACGCTTGATCCTCCATTTCTTTCTATTTTTCTTTCTGTCTCTCCTCATTCTTTCATTCCACAACCACACTCGCTCTCTCTCTCTCTCTCTTTTGCTGTTCTTCCTACCTTCTCCCCTCCATCTTTCTCTCATTCTCTCTTTCTTCCCCCATTCTTTCTCTCTCTGTCTCTCTCTCTCTCTCTCTGTCTCCTTCCCCCTCTCTGCTCTTGACAGTTAGCATTCTCGTGGAGGTCAGCCAGGGTGCTCATTTAAATATGGCGGAGTGTGGCTCAGGGATCCATTTTCCCAGAGTTATGACCTGTCTGGAGCACAATGCCGCCTGCTTCCTGCTGCTGCTGCTGCTGCTGCTGTTGCTGCTGCTGCTGGCCCAGACCCTGCTGGCTCCAGAGATTTCAGATAAGGGCGAAAAGAAGGGGGAATTATGGGACCTGTATTGATCTCCCAGCCAGATGATAAGGACAGTTTGCCTCAGGAAATGCAGTAATGACGCCCTAGCGCCGTGTCCATCACAGGCTGTTCCCAGTGTGCGGTGCGTGTTACGGCGACATCTCTCATCTCTCGCTGTCTCTCTCTCTCCCCATCTGAGCCTCCAGAGGGAGGACAAATAAAATAAACATGCGCTCTCTCCACTCTTCTCCTTTGTCATGGCGCCGTATGTGGTCTTGCAGATCGCCCTCGCGTTCTGTTTACATCAGTTCTCCCCATAAGCGAGAGAATCGAATCAGGTCGTAAAAAAAGAAAGAAAGAAAGAAAGAAAGAAAGAAAGAAAAACAAAGCGAGAGAACAGACGGTCCTTGTCTAGGCTTGGCCTGCTCTCTTTCTCTCTCTCTTTCTCTTCCTCTCTGCTCTTGTTTTGATTTACAAACTCTCTGCATCTTCCCTTCATTTCCTCCCATTAAGTTTATGGCTTCTTGGGACTTGTTTGAAGATCAATGGGGGCTCCACAGACTGCTGCAGGGAGACAGGGAAGGATGGGGGAGGCTGCTGGGATGTGTATGTGTGTGTGTGTGGGGGGGGTAGTGGGGGGCCCATCCCCAGGCCATGTCCCCACCAAACATGGCCATGGCAATCGCCACCACACCGTCTCTTCCCCTATCCATTCCACTCCTCTCTCCTCCTCTCCTCCTCTCCTCCATGTTCTCCTAGACTCATCTCCTCTCTTCTCTTACCCGCAGTAGTACTAATCTTGTCTCATCCTGTCTTCTTCAATCCTCTCTTCTCTTTTCTTCACCTCATCTTCTCCTTTCATTCGTCTTTGCTCCTGTGCTCTCCTCTCTTCTCGTTTCCTCTACCACTCTTCCCCTCTCATCCCCCTCTCCTCTTCAGTCCTCTCTTCTCTTCACCTCACATTCTCCTTTCTTTCGCCTTTGCTCTTGCACTCTTCTCCCCTCCCTCTCTCCTCTCATCTTCTATCCACTCTACCACTCCTCTCTTCCTCTCTCATCCCCCTCTCTTCTTCAGTCCTCTCTGACAGACCAGACAAGCGCAGCGCTGCACTCAGACTCATGATGAGCAAACAAGAGGCTGTAATTAGTGCCTACGAATGAGTCTGCTCCCACTAGGGGAGAGAGAGAGAGAGAGAGAGAGAGAGACAGACAGAGAGTAAGGACTGAGATCTCAGCGAGAAATCAGAGCCATGTTCAAGTGGTGCTCTGAGGCAGATTCATCAGACATGCATGAATTGAGATGCCTCTAGAGAGAGAGGGAGAGAGAGGAGGGATGTAAAAATGTCAATTTTTTAGCTGCTTTAGCAATTTTTTACCTAAAATACAAATGTTTACTCACTCTGGGATGTACACACAATCAGATCACACAAAAGTAATCAATTTTTTCTTATAGAGGCTTTTAAACATACTGACATCTCCGTGAGATAATGAACACACACACACACACACACACACACACACACACACATGCCCAAACCTACACACAAGCACACAAATCCATTCTCACACTGCTCTCTTGCACACACAGTGGTAATCACAGTATCATTAGGCCTGGGAAGATCTCTCCACATGTCAAGCGTCTCATTGAGACTCATCCGAAGATGGACGAGGGACGCTGCTTTTTATTTCTTCTTAAGGAGCAGCCAAACAATAGCCATGGCTGAGTGGGGGCTGTGTGTGTATGTGTGTGTGTTTGTGTGTGTGTATGTGTGTGTGTGTGTGTGTGTGTGTGTGTGTGTGTGTGTATGTGTGTGTGTGTTTTATAAGTTGCTAGTGTGACCGTTAGCAGGAACATCCTCTTTTATTTGTCTGTCATCAGTCATCCACACACACACACACACACACACACACACACAGCAGATGCACCCGCACTGCACTGGTGATATCACCCTCCCCCACCTCCTCCCCATATCCCCTTGGCGTTCACCTCACTTGGGGCCTGCAATGATTGGTGATTCGTTCAGCCCTCAGCGCCTCCGGAGTCATGGGTTCAGCCGAAGCCGTTGGACACACAAGGGACGCGACAACAGCTGGACGAGACGCCATTCTTCTTCATCTGTCCAACACGCCAATGGGACAGAGAGAGAAAGAAGTGGAGGGAGGATGAGGAGGGGTGGGGGCTTTGGAGTGGAAAACATCTGATTCTCCAGGAATAAAATCATAAATCTACTGGAAAATATCTGACACAGACTTTTCTTCTATTGGCAAGCAGTAGCAACTGAGCTGGCCTGCCATCAGCACTCTGCCAAGCGTTGTTCTTAAGGAGCACTATAATCTTCTTCCCCCCAAAGTCAGCCGAGGACACGTCTAACCTGTGGCTTTTATTTTTACGGCCAGGTCATCGCTGTAAAGCACTCTACACTGTCATTAAGAGAGCTCCTCATTGTAAAAACAAATAGGGAGGGGAACACACACGTTTTCATTATAGCCAGTCAGGATTGATTATCACCCAAGTAAATTACGGTCAGAGGCCATAGACGACTATGTAAGTTTACACAGAAGAAAGACCAGAAATGAGTTTCCATTACAACCGATATTTAAAATATCTAAAAGAACTTCTGATGTCATGCATAAAGATCTTGAAAACCAAGATGTTTCTGACAAAGCTGTTTTTTTTTGTAAATTTTATGAGCTCTGGGTTCTGACACGTATTGATATTTTGTCTGGAGCGCTGGCAAACTTGAAGTGATTATGATGTGGTATTTGAGGCTGCCAGAGTGCCGCTCTCACATCTCTCTCTTGGCTTAGAAAGAAAAAGGAAGGAGAGACCAGAGATAGAACTAGAAATAGAGACAGATAGAGAAGGAGGGGGAGAGAGACAGTTGAGGGTACCCGTCACTCAGGGTTGATGTACCTCCCTGCAGTGAGGGGTCAGGTAGACAGCCTTAAATCTGCCAATACTGCTACAGCACAAACAGTTGGCTGTCCCAGCATGCCTGAGTTCCGCCATGCCTGTGTTTTTTTGAGGAGTTCTTGAGGCTGAATCTATACACACCCAACTCCCCCACCTCACACACACACACACACTCACACACTCACAATAGGGAAGACAGACAGAGAACAGACAAAAGAAATACATGCTAACAATTAATACTGAAACAATGGAGTTAAAAAACAGCTCACAACTCATTAGACAGAGGGACACTGTCTATCAGTGTTTAAGGGGCAGACCTCAATGCCAAAGATCCCAGTGATGACTGTCTCTACACCTCTGCAGGTGGTGCAGTTAGGGGGCTCTGCTGGATGTTCACCCCCAGAAGAGGGCACGCCCGCCCTGGGGACAGGACTAGACGGACGGGTGGGTGTTGGGTGGCTGGGGGCAGAGGGAGGTCATCGGCTGGATCACCCAACTGGTGGTCCAGGCATGGGGTTTTCGCCATCTTGGCCTCAGTTTGACCTGTGGGCCAGGGCCCTTTGTGTGTGTGTGTGTGTGTGTGTGTGTGTGTGTGTGTGTGTCCCTGGTATCTTCCCAGTGCCGTCGCCTTGAGAAATGAAGCAAGGAGGGGAGTCATTGGCCCCAGCAGAGCAGTGGGAAGCAGACCGGCAGGACCATGGCTAAGCCATCACAGCCGGGGATGCCGGAGATGGCCTCACGACTCTGGCCCGTCGCCCGGACACTTTTTAACAAGAGAGCAGGGCTGACCTTGAGTTCCACAGCTACCACCCTTGAGGCTCCCCACACCTCTCTCTCTCTCTCTCTCTCTCTCTCTCTCACACACACACACACACACACACTCACATACACACAGACACAAGGGTGAGCCAAATCTTCCATCCCCCTGCACCATCACTCAAGACCCCTCAGCACATAGAGGTATGAGGCGCCTCTGCTGTCCTGTAGTACTGCATTGTTTACTGTGCCAGCTCAAGGGAATGTGAATGGTGTCTGCTGCATGAGACACTTGAGGCTGGAAAGTCAGACACATGGACAGCGCAATAAATTGTCGCCACTGGTACATTAAAAAATGGAGCTAAATGATTGTAGCAGAGCTCAGTAAATATTGTCAGTTGTCATGTCCTGGGGAAAACACATGGGCCCAGTGTGTCAGAATGGCTACACAAAACAGATGTTTATTTTTGTGTAAATAATCTTCGTTTTTATTCCCCTTATTCCCCCCATTAGAATGATTACATAATCCAACTTCACTGCTATTTTTGTTTTTGTCAGATGAGTAAGTTCTCAAGTGAGCAAACTGAGGAGCAATTATGGCCAGACCCACAAAAATGAATCCTGCTTTGATTTGACACTTTGTTGATGGCTGAACTCGGAGTGAACTGGCAGCGAGAAACATGCCGTACTATGTAGTGTGGTACATGTAATTGCACAATGTTTAGGGCTTGTGCTCATGGTTGCTGCTGGGTGGTAACACCACTGTTTCAATTTTCATCACATGAACGTGTGTGTGTGTGTGTGTGTATGTGTGTATGTGTGAATGTGTGTGAGTGTAAGTGTGTGTGGTGACTTGCTCGTGGCAAACCCTCCCTGTGTTGGAATAATTACCCTGCATCGTCCGCCAACATTTTAAATTCCTTCTCATCTTTGCCTCAGCTGAGTTAAGGGTTATTCTGACTTTTCGTGTCAAATGGTATTAAGATTCTGCGCCAAAGCCAGTCTGACTCTATCCACGCCTTCGAGGAACAAAGTTGGATTATTTCCGTTTCTTGAACATATCCCCTCACTTACTGTCACATCCCAAGACAGTATTGTGGGTGCACTTTCACAGTCTGTGCCACATAAAGGTCACTGTGACTTACTAAGCTCTTTCTTTCTGTCAAATTTCACAAGTTCCTTTTTCTCACTGTTACGACAAATATCAGACCCTTGAGGACATTCGTCTGACACCAACACTATCAAGGCCCCTCGACTACATTTTCTTGTGGCTGGAAGTTCATCCGCAGTTGTCACACAACAGCCAGCCAGTGATTCCATGTGTGGCCTGACGCCAACCCCCGGACCGTTGACGGAAAGATCGCTTCATAGTTTAAAGTAGACATGGAGTCGGGCCAGTGAAAAAGGTCAACATATTATGGAGAGACGCCGCTGATCCGAACTTTACTTCACCCTGGCTACTCTTCGCATAGTGCACAGTCTATCTACTGATATAGATAGTTCGTATATAAATATTTAGAAAGTCACCATGTCCACCGAGTTAAAACGTTTATCCTGGCTGTGTTTAGAACACGCCCCGTTGACCTTGGTTTCGCCTTTGAGGTTTGCCGACTCACAATGTGTCATGCCTTTCTTTTGTCTTGAGCAATCGGTGCTTTTTGTTGGCCAAATTAGATTCCGAGAATGCCCATGTGACAGTGTTATTAACTTGAGGTTAATGGAGTTTTCTAAATGTCACTTTCAGACTTTCCATGCCCCTCTGCTTCTCTCTCTCTCTCTCTCTCTCTCTGTGTCTTTCTCTCTCTCTCTCACTCGCTCTCTGTGTGCCATTCCTCCGAGTGAATTTTCTCATCTTGGTGGAGAAGATGTCGTCCTTCTTCATCTGGCCCACTCAGGGAGGGCTCAAGATTGGGGGTTGGAAAAGCCCAGCTGTCAGCTGAGGTATTGACACAGAGGGAGCCTGTGAGGAGAGGGGCTACTCTACCAGAGAGAGTGTGGCGCAAACACTGTGGCACGCGGCCATAGCTCTTTAGCGTCTGGGCGCGAAAACACTTTGGAGACAGTTTAAGTGTGAGCGACAGTTTGAAGCCCTGAGTGTGTGTACATCTGTGCATGTGAAGGCATGTGTGTGTGTGTGTGTGTGTGTGTGTTTGTGTAAGCTTCTCTGTGATCCTGATGCCCCTTCTTCTAGAAGGGTTTTTAAGCAGCTCGGTGACAGCCTAACATGTGTGTTTGAGAAGTGAGCTGTCTCAGTGTCTGCCCACACTTAGACCTAAGATGACTTCAAACAGGAAGCCATCTCCTCCAAGTTCTGCGGGGGAGCTTCTCAAGTTCTTGGGAAATGTGGACTCATCTGGTCTTTGTTACCAAGCAAACCTTTTAAGCCAGGAAGAGACATGGGTATCATGTCTAGCCACGATGAATCATCCAATACACAGGAAGCCAGAGAATGTAAAACAAAGAACACACTTACATAATTTTAACATATCTGCATTATTGCCATAATGCTTCATATGCTGGTCCACATGATGCCCTAAAAAGGTCAGATGAAAATCTACTCTTGCAAATGATTTCAGTTTTAAATGTGAACCACAATGACTTAAGTGGTCATGTGAAGTTCCAGAAATGGACGGGCAACAGATGTGTTTACAATGGGAATTGGTCCCTAGAATTCCCCACTCACTCACTTTACGGTTAACTTGTGAAACCATGTAAACTCCAACAGGGCCAATGTCTCTTACGCACTACAGAGATGACACAGAAAAGATTGTATTCTATTGGCCTCTGATAGTCTTGAACGTCAAAGCTATCTGCTTCCCACTCTAAACCAACACCCATTAAGCAGAGTGACTAAAAACAAAATGGTTTTTAAAGCAGGTATTTAATGAAGCATAAAAAGATTAAGACACAAGAATTGACATACATACATACATACATACATACATACACATTGTATTTACAACCATTGCAATGTACAGCTAATCCACATCAACAGCAAAAGGGGGTAAAGCTGTTGCCCATGCATATTGTATGTGCATATAACAAAAGCCCTATATTTTCAGCAGGTGAACTCACTTCAAAAGATCCAACTGAGTTTTATCACATGGTTTCTTATTTTTCACCACTGACAAACCGCTTCAGATGTTCATGTAATCATACCTCTTGCTCCAATTGATGTATGACAAAACAAATATATTAAGTTTTAAATATATTCTTTTCTCTCTTTTTAAGTAAACGTCCATTGTGTGCATTTACAGTTCTGTTTTTCTGCCATGTCAATGTGCTACAGCAAGTCCAAAATAAATACAAAAACCAAAAATGGTTACATAAAATAATGGGGCAACTCAGATGCTTTTCCAATCGTCAAAATGGTCAACAAAGTGCAGGGAGAGCGAGTGAAGAGAAAAGGCAGAATAATCCCATTTCACTCCTGTTTTCAGAAGGACTAAGGACACGTCTGAGGAGTGCGTTTGAACGCGCCTAGGCACTTGATTGGGTCGAGACGAAGACAAAGGCCAATTTGATTGGCTGCATCGCTGTGAACAACACGCTCCCCTTCCTCCCCCTGCCACCCCCCTCCTCAAAGTCGTCCGTTCATTTTCCCCCTTCCACTGTTCACACGGTGGTCATGAGCTTCAGAGAACCCGAACGGAACCGCAGGATCCTCTTCTTCAGGTTGTGCGAGGCCTTTATCTTGACAAAGGCTTTGGCCTGTGCAGCGGTCATTTCCTGTGGGTGCACGGTTCCCGAGGCCCCCTGGGAGAACTGCGGCCAGTTGGAGCCTCCGCCGCCACTGCCGCTCTCCTCCGAGTCGCTGCTGCTGGTGCTCTCGTCCACGTACTCTCCCTCGCTGTGGCTCGACTCGCTGTCACCGAAGCAGTTGGTGGTGTAGTTGCTACGCTCGTCTTCGCTCGTGTCCAGGATGGTGGAGTGGAAGAGGGAGGCGCACTCAGCCGAGTACTCCGAGTCGCTGCCCACATAGGCGTACGGGCTGGTGAAGGGCGCGCCCGATGGCAGGTACATGTTGTTGGCCATCTGGCTGAGCAGCTCGCGCTTCTGCCGCCGGTGGGCCCGTCGGAAGGCCTCATCGTACGGTGACTCGGCAATGGCGCGCAGGCGCCGGTAGTCGTTTCGCTTGTGTTTGGGCTTGGCCACTACCACAGCCTCACGGTGGTGGCCATGGTGCCCGTGGTGGTGGTGACCACCGTGATGCCCTCCGTGGTGACGCGATGAGACAGACCGATGCGTTGAGACCACGTGCTTGTCCAGGATCCGGCCCTCAGGAATGGAGGCTGGGATCCTCTTGGCCCTGGAGGAAGAGGAGGGAGCTTTCCTTGAAGATCTGTGCGCATGGACATGGTGGGAGTCCTCAACATGACGAGGCTTCTTGGATCCACTTCGGTGCCTTTCTCTGTGTGGGGCCACGGTAGCTGCTGGAGCTGCCGTGTCCGACATAGGCTCGGCGTGGGAGCGAGATTTGGAGGTGGACGTGGCGGCGCTCTTGACTTTGACGATCTTGACATTCTTGCTACCACCTTTGCGGAGCTTGACTGCCTGCTTCTGAGCCGGGATGTACTCAGCACTGACCATCTGGCTACCCTCATCCTGACTTTGAGAGGAGGACCCCAGACTAACTCTCTCCAGCGTCGACCGATCATCTCTCAAAGAGACCATAACAGCGGCTGAAACGGTGGGGGCCAGGGAAGACGATTTGGCCGCTTTCTTTGGGGTAGCCACTTTGACAGCCTGTGCTGCCGATTTTCTGTCCTCTATTGCAGGAGAGTAAAGATGCTTTGCGTGTTTCGGGGACAGGACTGTGCTAGGACTGCCAGGATCCTCATACTCTTTTGACAAGCTAGGTATTAAAGGTTGAGCCTTTCCAGACATGGAGGCTTTCTTTTTCAACAAACTGTTGCTGTTAATGTCCTGTGTGATTATATATCCATTCTGAGGCTGGGTCAGAGGGGCTTGGGACGTCACAGACGCCATATTGTTTTCCAAGAGCTCGCTCTTGGCCTCTGCTGACCATTGTCTCTGAGGAGATGCTACGTTAGCATCAGTGCTAGCCACATTCCCGTTCTGTAAGCATGTCTGCCAGTTCGGTTTGACCTCAGGGGTCCAGCCAGGGGCCTGACCGGTGGCCGCCTGCCGGACACAGAGGCTGGCCTGCCGCAGGATGCTCTTGGAAGGGTCTGTGTTGATGCTCGTCCGAGGCTTGTTGGGCCTCATTGGCTGGGCTCTCCTCTGCAAGAGCCCCAAGATGTAGCTGTCCAATTTTTTGTTGGTTGGAGCACTTGGGGCAGGCCAGGAGGTGCTCTGGGGCACCAGGTTTTGCTCCGATTTCTGACCCCCTTCCCCCGAAGAGTCACAGGGTTTCATCAGGCCCATCTCATCCTTAAGCTGGTTGGAAAGTGACTGAAAGTAGATGGGGCTCTGCACAGCAACAGCGTGAAGGGGACTGGGGTACCGGTAGACATCGTTGCCATTCTTCGCGATCAGATCACAGTGGTACTTGCCCTGGCCATCATCGAGGGATGGAGAGTATGGAGCAGAAAGCGATCTGCGGACTGTTCCAGAATTTTGGTCCTCGCATTGGCCCTCACATTCCGTGCAGCCACCCTCATCTGTAGAAAGAATAAATGAAAAGAACACAGTGAGGACTGAGCACATGGTTTGGAACTGTATCAAAAATATCACACCTATACTTGTAAATGACAGCCAAAAAAAGTAAGCTAACCAGGTAATAAGTAAAAACAATAAAATTGCCAGACTGACATCTCCTTTAAATCTCCTTTCTCCTTTATGTCCAGCATGTTAACTTTTGTCAAACAAACGGCAGGATCTTGACGTGATTAAATGGGAAGCCCATTAGCAATGATTGGTATTTACAGTGTGAGGCTCTTGGGTGCAGCCAGTGCATGAGGCCCACTGTTGTTTCTTGTGCTAATGAGCCCTTTTGTTATCTTATCATAGGTGTGGCTGAGAAAGCCATCTGCAATACTGTGAAACCCCTTCTCTATTTACTTGCTGTTTGCCTTATGGCCCAAAATGTGTCTGTTCTCAAAACAGGTCTCTGCCAAAGGTAACAACACAGTACAAACACGCGCCCTTTGTTGGCGAGACTGCAGTTTGCCACTAGGTGGGAGATGAGCCGTCTCACTGACTTTGCTCGTTTAAATAAGTTGGCTAAGTGTGCGTGTATGTCTATGTGTGTGTGTGTGTTTTCAGTGATCTGGCTTCTCTCCAAGACACCAACAGACAAAGGCATAGAGACAGAGACTGATCAGTGTTTATACAAGAAGAAGAGGGAAAATGGTTCTCTATTCATTCTAGACTATTCTCCACTCTATTTCACACAAGAGTCTCCATTTGAGCCACTAAGGAAACTTCTCATTACCCCCACAGCACACAACCTCAACAGCCCCCAAATTCCTGCGCCCAATAACCCACCCTGGTCTGAGCAAAGCTGTGGAAGTGTGTGAGAGTGTGTGAGAGCTTGTGTGTGTGTGTATGTGTGTGTATGCTTGTGTGTGTGTGTGTGTGACGGACACTGGGGGAGGGGAAGGGGGGGTCTTGCTCTCTCACCTGCAGACTTGGGCCTCCCCTCGGTGGCACACAGCGATGTGTCGAGAGGACTGCAGAAGCAGGTGCCGGAGTGGCAGCTGGACAAACACTCGCTGAAGACCGAGTTGGAGGAGTTGGAGAGGGATCCTGATGCTCCGTCACTCAGCTCGTAAAAGCCTGGTGGGGGATGGAGTGGGGTGGGGTGTGGGGTTGCCAAGGGTGGGATGGGGTGGGGGTGTGGGTGTGGGGTAAAGGGGAAGGGGGAAAGACAGGGAGGAAGATTTTTTAGCACAATGAGTTTGCACCCCGGTACAGGGAAGGGAAGGGAAGGGGGCAAGCTGTCGTCCCCCTCTAACAATTTACAACATGACAGGCAGAGCTATTAAAAGAATGTAGCTAGCAAAAAAAAAAATCTGGAGCACTTTAAGGGGAGCCTGCTTTGGAGGTGGATGGGGTTATGGGATGCAAGAATTTTTTTTTTATTTGTGACGCAACTTGCACTCTAACATCCCAGCAGACAGTGTGGCACAATTTCCCAAAATCCTCTCAGGGAAGGTGTGGAGGTAATGGCTGACAGATGACGCACATCTTTGTCTTCCCATTAGAGTACTGTGCTCATAGACTTACTCCAACATGGGACTGTTTTAAAGACACAGTTTGAATCAAGAGGGAAGAGAACGAAAAAAAAAAGAAAAACAACTAGCCCAGATGTTTGAAACAAATGAGAAATACCATCCCACCCCTGTTTTATACAAGCCCCTCTACAACAAAGAATGCAGTCAGATGAGGTATATTACCCTTGCAGAATGACCTCTTGTATTTGGAATGTATACAAGCCACCAGGGGAGAGCGGCCATATCTCCTGCACAGGGCTCAGACTGTTCAAATTACCAAATTAGTGCTCCAACAGAGTGAGTTAGCAGACTCCAGCTGAGATAATGACTAGCGGATATACCGTTGTGCACATACTTAAGCATTTTATCATGGCGGGGCGGTTGTTGTTGTGGACTGTGTTTGCCTGTTTTACATGTCATCTGTGTTATTTGTGGAAATCTGTACCACATTTCGTAAACTGTCCATAAAACACTAGGGGGTGGAAGTCCAGAGAGCAGTCAAAGGTGTTAAAGGCCATGTGCAGATGTGTTACAGTGTTTTGTTGGTCGATGCACAAAAATCCCAGCGCCAGCAACAGTACCAAAGACTTTTTTTTGGTTGTTTAACGACTAAACAAGGCTAGCATACCTTTACCAAAGAATTTAGCCATGCATTGTGTCACAGATAGGCACAATGGAGACTCATTGTGGTTTAGGCTCCTCTGACTCCATACTGGTAATAATCTAAGAATGGTAAGGTCTCCCCCCTACAAGTATCACTGTTCTAATCTTATGCTAGTTTGCTTTTAGAAAATAAAGAGATCCTCCTGGAGAGTTTCAGACTGGCTAATCCTGGACTAGACATGCAAGAAATTGATAGGGAGAAATTAGGATCAGAAAGAGCAGAGACACATAAAGCCACCAGCACCAACCTGAGCTTGGCCGGCTGTCGGTTTCCACGTGGTCGTGCGACGGCTTGGTGTCCAGGCGCAGGTCGCTGATTTGCCTGTCTAGTTCCTGCAGCTGGGTGATCAGGCCGGCGTCTCTCCTTCTCAAGCAGTTCTGCAGAGATAGAAGTCAGAGATTGGGTTAAGGGAAACTGCTGTCCAAACAACAAAGCAACCACAGCCTTGTGTTCTACTCAAGGCAGCCAAGCAGTACTATTTTATTTACTCAAGTCTTACAGTGCATACTGGCTGGCCCCTATTAATTAACTATAATTGGAAACTTGTTTAAGGTAATTAGTCTCTGTTGGAGTTGTTGGCCAAATCAATTTAACAAGGGGCCCTTTCGCAATCCTAATGGACAGTCCGTGCTTATAAGACACAGCAGTAGATTAGTGTAATGGACTGAATTAGATGTCTTGCTTAGAAGGAGAGAAGACTTACTCTCCCATCTTTTGCCACCCGCCCCCATGAATACTCCCCCACCACCACCCCCGATGAAGCCCCACAAACATGCATGTTATGTGGAATGGTACGCATCTGACAACACCCAGTTCATGTGGTGCATTCCGAATTAAAGTGTGGCCCACGCGTCAGACAGACAAAAATGCAAGCCACCAGGCAGCAGCCCGCATTGGACACTCCGCTCCAAAATGGCCAGTTATCTGAATGATCCACTTGGGGCATTACGGTTGGCCATTTGCTGACAGGAACAGTAATGCAACACAGATTCCTGGGCTATATCGAGCCTTGGCTTCCCTCTACTTCCCTTCCCCTGGTTGCTGCAGACTGGCAGCCCCCATAAAAGAAAAAAAAGAAAAAGAAAAAAAAAAACGTGCTCTTGACAGGAGGCTGAGAGGTGATTAATGTGCCTCTGGCCTCCCAGCAATGCCTGGGCTTTGGAGACCATTTTTACACAGAGTACCATTTGCAGAGCAGAGCCGACGGTTATTTTGAAACGGCATAAAATTAACCCCAGATCTCTACTGATCGCAAAGGGTCTGCAGATTGAGAGCAATGGAGGGAGCTTTATTTTAGAGTTCTGTGAGGGCTTCTGGTAGCATGTCCAGAAGAACATAACTATGGCTCTCCTGGGGGTGAATGTGTGTGTGTGTGTGTGTGTGTGTGTGTGTGTGTGAGAGAGAGAGAGAGAGAGAGAAAGAGTTGGAGAGAGAGCTTAGAGAACCAACTTGTTACTCAAACTTCCTCAAGTCTCTCTTATTAGCAGTTTCCATAGTCATTTCAGCTAAATGTGGGGCTTTAAAACACATTGAAATAGCCTACTTAAGCGGTATGAACAGAAATTCCCTACAAGAACAATGACCCCGAAACAATTTCAACCAATCTAGTGTGTAAACTACTTTAAATCATTTTTTACAAGATAGCCAGTTTTAAAAAAGACTACCATTTGCCAGGGACAATAATTGACTTTGTGACATTTTCCAAAATTAACACCAGGTGTGTTTTGGTTGATTTGGCTAATTTTAATCTCAAACAGCCAGCCTATTACCGGCGGCATCCTTTAACATCAGCAGGGGGTAGGGGATCTGCTTGTAAAAGTTAATTTCAGTCGCCGCGTTCATTGTAACTCATCAACAAATCTCATTCAAGCGGCCGGACCCCCTTGCAGACGGCATTAGTACAGAAGGAATTTCCGAGGCGCTTCAGGAAGTTTGATTTAAATAGCCCTCGTATACTCTGTAATCCTTCTCCTGCTATTCTCATGATCGTGTTGTAGAAATCCTCCAGGCTGTGCCTCGCCTCGTCCTGTTTGCTTACACCGGGACAACTGACTGCCTGAAACTGGTATCTTACTGTGGAAAATCTATCCTACAATTCCACACAGTACGTCTCACTCAATGCGCTTATATCATTAATAGATGCAAGAGATGTACCGAGCACAAAAGGCAAAGATCTCGCATGTTTACATTACAATGCAAGGGTGTTTTATAAATCCGTTGTCTGTTGCCCCAGTGCATTACAAGTGACAAGTCATTGTAATACATTTCTTGACAGAAACTTTGACCAACTAGGCAATCTCTATACCATGTCAGTCGAACTTTTTTCTTTAAGGCAACTGAATAACTATGCAATATCCTAAACAACCCAATTAAGACAGAAAATTAACAGTATTCTGTGCACATGCTACGTACCAGCTGTTTTCTCAGCAATAAGATATTTTCCTCCAGAAGCTTTTCTTCATTATTCAAATAATTCTCCTCTGGCACGTGACAGACTTTATCCTCGTTCGCCGCAGACGCACTGTCCGTGTAATTTAAAACACTTCGGACCAACAATTCCTGGCGCTGTCTTAGGTATTCCAGTTCGCCTATTCCCGCAATAGTCGCTTCCAGTCTCTCCCGGGTTCGCACGCGATCCATCTCCCCTTCCATCCTTTCCCGGGACCGTAGATCAAATTCCTTCCTGTCCCGCGACAGAGTGCAATCCTTAGCGACCAGCATCTCTGCCAAAGCAACCGTTTGCTTCATTGTATCCGCAAGCATCAGATTTTTTTTCTATATCATTGGGTTGGAACTTTTTGGCAATCATGCAACCAGGCGGATATTACAAAAAGCTGACTGAAATACCGAATAGGCAAAGCAATCTGAGTCCCAAATGCGGTGTTCCTCACAGTGTTAAAATTTATCCTTTCCGATGGTCTTCATCCATAACTTTACAGACTATCATAATCAAATGTCAATTTAAAGTCAAATGCAATCATTCCGATAAAACAATGCTACAATAAGAAAAATAGGCCTTGCTTAAGCGCAAATACTTTCTTTGAAAAGAATAAGACATTCAAAAATATCTATTTAGTATTTGTGCCACAGAGAAGCAGCACCGGCCTCGCACCCTCTGAGGTTAGTAGCGTCTGATTGAATGCTGAAGCGCTGCGCTAAGTCAACCTCCTGCTGAAAACTCACCAAGACTTGCGGGGTCCTAGTGTCCGCCCCTCTCTCTCTCTCCTTCTCTCTCTCAAACACACACGCACGCACACGTACACGCACATATGCACGCACAGACATGCACAATGTAAGAATAAAAAAGTGAACATTCATTTGGCCATTTTTCTCACACATACATTACTTACAATTGTGTACAGGGTTACCTGCATTTTGTGTACATAAGCATCAATAGACCTACTTGAAAATAGTGACATAGGCTATATTTATTGCAAAGCCGTACATTCAATTTCCAAATATAAAGGCCATAATAAGCAGTTATTGTTTTTGAAGAACCAAGCAACACTTGGGCAATGGGTGTGCCTAACATTTAATGCAAATATTCAGGAATATAGTGGGGAAGATTGCTCCCTCTTCTGGCCTAGAAAAGAATTGCATTGAAACAGGACTCCCTTTTGTCGACACCCACTTTGACACAAATCCAAACTGATAAAGAAATGACAAATGGGTACTCATTTAATCTAACAGAGACGGTCAATGAGATTATCAAATGATACAAATCAATAGAATTAAGATAAACACTAAAGAATAACTAAATAGTGGTGACCAATGTGTTTGCTATTATTGCTATTCCTATATGTCATTAAAGGAACCACCACCACTTTTTGGGGAAATATACAAATTTTCCACCTCTCCTTGAGTTAAAGGAAATATCTGGTGTGTGAAGAGTCAGTAAACTTGTGTTATTTGGACATTTAAAACTAGTGTACTTCAAGGAATTAGATATGGACCTTGACATATTGTTGGTTATAGTTTCAAAATAGCAGTTGCTGGACCAAGTTCAGGAGTGCACAGCTGTCTTTCAGCTATGATCCCAAGCAAAGTCAGCAACTAACAGCTACATATTTGAACCAATTTATTAGACCAATACAGCTGCAAAAGCTCAAACCAGGCACTGCATGTGCTTGAGTCAAATCAAACCCGTCTGGAGAATCGATCAAATGATTTGGGAAAACAGCTTGCACAAGAACAGCATGAAGTGGGTTTGAAATAATGTGCTGTCTTTCACTGTAATTAAGCTTCAAAAGCAATTTTAACAATAGTAGCACCAAAAGAAGTCAAAACCACACAAATAGTCTATCATAGCAGTGAAGATAAATGCATCTGAAGAGATGCTGGTTAGATGAACAATCTTTTGAGATTGTAGACCCTAGCCATGGGACACTCCCAAAAAGAACGGCTATATTGTCCTCTGTTCCTCTATGGAGCTTTGGGAGTGATGATTTATCATCGTGATGTGCATTATTATTAAAGAGCCTGCTTCAGTGGATTCATACAATGCACTGTATATAATTACTATTATTGCCATTGTATACCAGATACAAACACTGTCTGAAAGGCCTATATTGAAGTGTCAATTTCACAGAGGCTGGACAGTTTGACAAATTCAATATAGGCTGAAGATATCGGTTTACATATCACAAGTCCCACGCAGTAGACTGAGATCTTCTGACAGTATGGAAGTCTGTATGTTTAGGGTATAAATAAGTAAAACAGGCCCTCCAGCTGTTAGATCTTGGAATGAATGCTGCATAGGCATGGCAAAAAAAAGAATAATATTTGTGTTACTGACAGGAGTGAATGACCTAGCCACATTTCAAATAGTGAAAACCACGTCATATATATGGAAATGAGTTTTTTTTCATCTGCTCATACCTGAGAATGGGAAAACATCTTATGAAATTCAATCTCTCTGTTTCCCCCTCTATATTGGTGTCTGCCTGACTGACATCCACCCTGATGAATAAAATCGTGTTAGAAACAGCCTTCGGTGGAGTAATTCATTTGCTACATTTGCATGGCTGATGGATGGACTCATTTGTGGCAGCGAAAAGACTTGGCAGGTCCACTGTTAATTAAGCGCACACAGCACCTCCTGATCACACCCCATTCTCACCTCTGTCCCCCCCCACACACACACACACACAAGCACATACACACACACACACACACACACACACACACACCACACCACCACCACCACCATGTACGCTCCAGCTCAGAGGAGTTTACCTTGTGGTTTGTATTTGATTTCCTGCTAAGGGAGAGAGAATGAGAAAAGGGGGGAAATAAAGGAAGAATGGAGGGGGATGGGCTTGAGAAAATTGGGAAGCATTATTAGGTCAACACAAAGCTAATCTCTCTCCCTAAACATGACAGGGATTTGGAAAATGGGATACTCGGACTGGTTCTATGAGGAACAGATGTTTGTGATACCGTCAGTGACCCTCCACAAACATTGAAGGGGACTTCGCCCCTGACTGGGCAGAACTGTAGACAAGCAGATAGGCAAGCAGCCCAAGAGAGACAGATACAGAAGTTGAAAGGGGAGGAGAAAGAAAGAAAGAAAGAAAGAAAGAAAGAAAGCAGATAAAGGATAAGTGAACAAAAAAGGCAGGAAGTCAGAAAAGGAATGAAAAAAGAAAAGATAAAGATAGAGAAAAGATGAAAGTTAGGAAAGGAGGAAGGAAACAATGAAAAAGATGGAGTGAGTGAATGAGTGAGCAAACGAAGGAAGAAAACGGTGGAGGGAGACTTGGGTTTAGGTGACAGCACCAATAACTCAAGGAGCACTCTGATTTGCCCAGGCCCTCAGGGCGAGGCCAAAAGACTTTAAGGAGACAGGAAGTGACCCGATGTAAAAACAAACATTGTAATTGGATCAAACCAAGGTGCCCCCCTTTTGATCCAGTCTAATCAAATCTTTCAGACAAAATTGGATGGACCTCATGACACCCCTGTAGCGAGAGGAAGTGTTGCGTTTCATTCGCATCAGGCATGACATGGCTGATCGCTAACAACACAGCTAACAGAGCAAAGGGAACACATCACATCGAGGCGCAATCAGAAAGTAGTGGTGCAGAAAGACAGCAACAACCAACAAAAATACAACAACAAACAAACACTGAGTTTTTTTGGACGAAAATGTCTATTTTTCCCCCAACTGACAGAAGTATAAATTGGATCTACTTCAACAGTTCCCACAACAAAAGCCTGCTCAAAACTTCTGTCTTGACATGGGTGAATAGGAGTGGCCACACTGGGACCCATTCATTCCTCCCCCCCAAACTGTATGACACAATCGCCTTAACCCATTCTCACATCGGCTTTCTGCATATGTACAGTAGAGGGGCGCGCTGAACTCGCTCTCTTAATCTGATCCGTCACTGGAATAACTGTGCGTTTTGCAAGGCCCATTTAACAAGAACAAGGCAAATGTTATGTAGTCCTGGCCGAGACACAGAGAATAAATTAATACATCTAAACACATCAAAGGCTGGGGAAGCCGGCTTCAGTGGCCTGCTGTTTTGGGGACAGATTGTGCAAACTGCCTTGGAAGGGCTTACTTAGTGAGGCTCTTATGATTACCAAACCCCTCCTGCTCTGTATATTATGTCATACCTGCTCCCAGATTTATCTGGTGTGGAAACATTAGGGTCAGTTCTCCCAGCACGCCATGTTCCCTGTTAAAAAAATTAGCTTTTCAAACTGGAAGTGTTTTGCTATGATGCAGGGAATAGATGCATTCATATGGTATGACACAAGAAGGAGTTGTATCCCACAGAGATAATAGATTCCTGTTCTGCCCCTTTGGGGTGGATTCTTTTTTTTTGTGGGTTGTCTGTCACCTACAAAATCTCTATTTCATGTGGTAAACAAAGAAATGTGCTGCCAATTGCAGCAAAGTGTGCTCTTGGGTATGATACAGAGGACAAAGCTTATTCTGTCCTCAGACACTCTTTCCTAATTTTGAGCATGGGAAATTCATATAAATGGGTTTTCAGGAAGACAGTGGTTCTACTGTGAGTGCTGTCATCACCTCCTCAACCATGCCAGGCTTTGGCCCTGTCCCTGTGCTGTGGTCAAGCATAGGATTCTCCAGTGTGCCATCAGATGCTGCCTTTCAAGTAGACAACACTAAAGATGGAGAGTTAGTGCCCAATAACAGGGCAGAGACCCAGACTGGTCAGGGCAGGGTGCTGTAAGTTGACCTTAGACTATCATCACACCTCAAGGCAGGAAAAAGCTTTATTTCAATCAAATGGTTAGACATCTGATTGAAACTATTGAACAATGTAACCCAAACAGTCTTTCACGTGTGAAGCCCCCACGTCTACTAGGTATGGATCCTGCTGGAAAGGGCTGCCCAGCCCGGCGAGGCCAGAAGAACACAACAGCGTTTGAATGCATGTCTGCGGAGGGAGAATGATTCACGGTGAGCCATGAAAAGAGGAGCTCCTCAAAAATGAGGACGTGGACAAACATGGAGCCACATTGGTTTCTGGTTAGTGTTGGAGCCATTTGGGGATGAAAGGCAATATAAGCTATTTGCACCAGAGAGAGAGGGGGAGGAATAAACAAGCCTGAGAACGTAATAGATACTTATCTTCCCTTTTTTGTGTCGATTCGTTTTCTCGTTAGAATGGGGTTGGTCCTTTCTCTTCTTTGCCACATTGCCACAACACGATAGCAAAGCTAAACACATCAGTGAGCCGGCAAACATGAATTAAAGGGCCGCCTGTGCACTTTGATGTGGGAGTGGGTGTCACAGTTGGGCAAGCCTGCAGCGCTGCATGTGATGGGACTTTTATTTTGGTGCTGTCATGTTTAATACAGCTGTACAGCATGCAGTGTTCGGTGACAAGAAAATGATCCGTGGCATGGTTATACACACTCTCACACATACACACGCACACACATTGGTGGTCACTGTGTTGTGCAACTAGCAGCAGAGAAACAACTTTTCCTTTTTCGCAAGTGGCGTGCCAAGATTCATCCGTCAGAGCTCCTAACTCCTGCCCTTTGGTGTTAACTGGAGTCAAAGGCTGACTTTGACTAGCTGCCACTGCCAAGAGATCAGACCTATCTTTGCAATCCAGAGGTGCATAATTAACCATTATACTGTCACTTTAAATAACCACCGCTGATATTTTATGGAGACTCGACAGTAGATCCGCAAGTGTGCTGAAGCATGTCTTTCATTCTTTTTTTGCCGTATTCATAGAAACGCTTCCTGAAAAGGATGGGATTTCCATTATTTCTGTTGCCTGCAATAAAGAGCCTCGCCGATGGATGGAATATTTTGCAGAGCTGAAGTCAATTCTGAGGCAGTTCAAGGACAGACAAGCCTGGTGAAAGAGCACTCAGGGCAGCTCTCTCCATGAGGCTGGTAATTAGGGCTCGGCTCTGCTCTACTCCGCATTGTCAGGGGACACTGCAGACAGCTTTTCAAATTTATTGGCTTCTCTTAGAAAAAAATGTGCACACACACACACTGAGTCATGCACTTTTCATTTCAGATGTGGGCAGCATCTCATAAAAAAAGACTATTGATTATGCCTCAGAATAAAGGAGTGTGCAGGCATCCACAGACACATCCACACAAACACATTCACACAAACACACACACACACACATTCATACTCTATATTGAAAACAACAAAAAGAAGGCAAGGGCAATGTTTTCAGAGGCCAAGGCCTCACATCTACACTGGGTGAATTATGAATGTGTGTTTGTTAAACAGAACTAACTCATTCTACATTCCCTATGTCTCTCATCAACGCCTTTAGAGTCAGGAAATTATTTCTGGGAGGGGGAGACCACAGTAGATGAATATCGCATTTTGCATTAGATGACATATCACATCCATATTCATAGGCTTTATCAATATTTAACAAGTCTGGTAAAAAGCTGTTAGAGATCCTGGCCCGCCTGTCCGTTTCCTGCTTTTTCCCTTCCATGTTCAGACGATGGAGGAGGAACATGGTGATTTATATTCACGGAAGCTCTTGCTAGAGTCTCGCCATTAATTAATCGCTTTCTCACAGATGCCATGGTTAGAAGGAGGACCAGCGGGCCCTTAGGCAAGAACCAAGTTCACCTTGGTGGTCGCTGCGTTTTGTGTGTTCTTGTTTAAATTAGCCAACTCCACACTCCAATGGCTCTTTCAACAAAGAGGGCGCAAAGATGTCAGGAAGCATTAGCCTACTTGGGAGCACTGGTGGAATTAGCTTGTCAGAAGTTTTGACACCCCTTATTTGTTCTTTGAGATGCTAGTCAGGGTGTTTTTTTTCAGGGGATGTTGCCTGGAGGCAGTGGCTGTGCTGCTTGAATGAAAAATGAAGCATAAGACCAAGCAGTAAATAGCTATATATCTTGGCATGGCATTACCTTAAGTTATGTTGCTCTATTTTCCAAATATGTATGCACAGATATTTTATAATTTTTTTTTGCTTTTGTCAAACAGGTTTTTAAGTAATGTATTTGCCCAAAGTAACAGGTTACACACCAGGGAGAGAAAGACATAGAAAGATTGTGAATGGAGAAAGCCTCTATGAAGACCCAACCCTTGACTGACACTACACATCGATTCTAGCATGTGTGAGAATGAGGTCACAGCCTGGCATACATTTGTCACATGACCACCCTCTCCAAAGAAAAAACAAATCCAGCCTGGCACAGACCGTGGGAGGCACAACAGCACCATATCCCAGTTGAAACAACAAGAAGGTGGAAATAGGTTTCCCCACTAAGCGGCTTGTGAGAGATAGAGGCTGGTCAGACCACTGTTGTATCTATGATTACCATTTTGCTCTTTCATTGTCAAACCACATCTGTGTGTTTTTATGCAAAGAGAAAAACAAACAAATGTTACAAATATTACAACATGTAACATCCCAAATGGGTTTGTAAGAGCACCCACTGTGTTCAAAGGCAGAGAGATAATAGAAGCTTTGTTTCCTATTTCTGGGAGTGGCTGTTCTGCTGCGTGACTGTGCAAGTTCAGTTTCAGTCCATTCTGGTGGATGGTCATGTCCTTTGGCCATGTGGACACTAAAAATATTCAAAGTCTTGAATAAAACGACATGGGACATATACATAACCTGGAGGCTATTTCACTAATGTCAGGACGGCTGAATCTCTCTCTCTTTCTCTCTCTCACAAACACACACACTGAAACACACACACACACACACATTGTCCAGCAGAGACAAAGAAAGAGACAGACCTACCAGAGAACATAACCTTTGGAAAACCAAAACACATGCAGATCCACCAGAGAACAATACCTGGGGCAAAGTAACACACACACACATACACACACACATGCATAACATACATAAACACATACACAGCTGTGGGCAGCTCTGCCAAGCAGTTCTCCAGCACCTCCTTACTGTCAGTTTTAGCACCATTAGGAGTATTAATGGTAGGGTAACGTGTTTCTCTCAGAATACAAATTACCCCGGGGGGCACCCCCCAGTCCTGCTCTCAAAGGTCCCCTTCAGATGCACCCGACCTGAAAGAGAAACCCTGACCAGGCCGACACGCTCCCAACGACATCCAGCTGCCAAGTGGAGCCTGGCGGGAGTGGACCGGCACTGCTGTAATCGACTGCGCAGCTTAACGGGGCCTAGTGAGAGCCAGGGCCCCTAGAGTTTCCACTGGATCACGGTCAACACAAGCAATCACAGGCACAACACAGGGACATCTTGAAGCGTGCACGTGCTGAAAGGTTTACAGCCTGCCAACCGCAGATCCCCTTTGCCATGCTTAACAGAGCTTAAAGAACTAACGTCCACAGAGTTAAGGATGGGAGCGCTGGTCAAAGTGGTCATTGTTGCCCAGGTGTAGCAGCACTTGCGGCTAACAAACGTAGCAGCAGAATGTGTTTACATACCTACGTCTGCCTGGAAATAAACCCATTTGGGTTGTGTGGCTTTTGTGTAAGTAAGCCTGGCTCCAAGCTTCTGCATATTGCTCTTTCCAATTACTTAGCCATCTAAATGAAGATGTGTGGCCAAATGCTCTCCCATCAAGGGACGGCAAACCACAAATACTCCCAGACACATTTCAGGCCTCATGCAGCCACAGTGATCTACTGTAAACGTGAACTTTTGAACGTGAGAATGAGCTCTATGCCTCGGTTCCTCACTGCCTTACGGCCATCACAGCAGCAGCGACGTCTAGCAGTCCATAAATTACAGTAATGGCAAAAGCAGCCACCCAAAAATAGCAAAAATAGCAAAAGTCTCAGCCTGTAAATCACACACTTTCCTTTCCTTGACTAAACAGGGCAGATGGACCTCCTGACCACATGAGCTTACAGCTTCTTTATCTGTGGTAGCATAGCAAGGCCTCAATGTTAAACAGCAATCATCGCGGCATGGTGCCGTTGTTGCTGCACAGAGGACTACTGATGGTTTGTTTGTGTGGTGGTGATGGCAGCGTGGTGTTGAGGATGTCAACATTTCCACCCATGCCTGAAAATGAATCCCAGGCTGTTTTAGCAGAGAGAGAGAGAGAAAGAGAGAGAGAGAGAGAAAGAGAGAGAGAAAGAAAGAGAATAAACACATTTTCCTTCATCATGCCACCCAGGAATAAAGAGTAGCCTACATCTTAATTTCCCTCATGAGCTGACAGTGATGTGATTTAATCATTTAATAATTCAATTTAGAAGATAAGAATTGTGTCAGGCTGGGTAGACCTGGCGCTGTTAGCTGTCAAGCTGGTCCTCCTAACTATAACCACAAGAAACTTAGAGTTCTTCACAGACCTTAACAGTAGTAGACAGTGGTAAATTATAATAATTGTTGTGTAACTTCAGTGTCTACCCATGGACACTTCTGTATCTAAGTCTTATTCCACATTTAGCATTTGCACATAATGTACACGCTACTCCTGACATTCTTCATGTTTTCAGAGAGACAGAATACAGTATTTGACTTCCTGCCATTGGAATAGATACAAACATACAAAAAAGGATTGAAAGCTTTTCCTTTGCTGAAGCTTTTTCCTGAATCTGTTTTCTTCTTCTGCAAGGTTAAAGCTGGTGCCGTTGCCTGGTAACATCTCATCGGCCCCTGGCTAACCTCGACACCACCCCATCCATCCGTCTGCCATTGTCTGCTGTTATTCATCCTCGTAATTTGTTTGCAATTAAAGTGCACTCTTTACTCTCTATGTGTGCCAGCAAAAATATTTCAGGCAGAATACTGATGACTTTGAGCCAAGACTGTAGGTGATTGTGAGGATGCTAGGTTAGAGATGCCAGACTAGATGCTGCCTTGGACAATGGGGTGGTGACTGGTCTGTTACATGGTCTAACGGGTTTTTAGTCTTCTATTCAAAGGTAGGTAAAGGTACCGTAAGTGATTCTGGATCTTGTCACAGCTGCTGATATGTGAGCCAAACACCAACACAATAACAGAACAAACTCACCAATCCATTTCCTTATGCTCTCCTCCGCCCTTTCAGTGATTGGCTGAAACAGTTTTGTTATGTCTGGTGTACAGGCTTGGTACACTTTGTTTCCACTTCACAGAGCCAGGTGTGTGTCTGAGAGCAGGATTTCATGGAATGGAGAACTAGACGATCATGAGGATTCATTCACTGAATGTCACAAAAAGTGTTACAGGTTAGGAATCACTTAGGATAATTAACAGTACCTTCAACCATGAATAGAATAGAACAAGTTATGGTACAGTGTCCTAAGATATAGTAATTCTGTGACTATTCATACTATTCTCACTGTCTTGGGCTATTCTTTGTGACAACTCTGGGCCATGTGCAAAAGTACAATGAGCTTCAGGGACAATTTCTATCTCAGTGCCATAAGACTTCTCAACACACAAGATACTTCAGGAGTATGCACTTCATATTGCTGTTTCCTCTTCATGTAGTTTGTTATGCTAGCTATTTATTTTAGAACACTGCTTTTCTAACACTGAGTGTCTAGTCTGTGGACAAACGTTCAAGTAAAAATTTGATGGAAGCTTACCTGATAAACTTTGGTGTAGGACTACCTTTGACATGTGTCTATATTATGTTTCTTATATTATGAATCATGTTCATCTTCACTGCTTCTTTACACTAAAGCATTAGCCTACAGCAAATGAACTGGACTGAACTGGCTTAATCTCTTTTAAGAATGACACTTAAGTCATTCAAAGGCAAAGATGCAATGAATAACACATTATTTTGTATAAAAGACTAAACAGTGGCAGTACAGTAACAATATCCAGTTAGGAAAACTAGGCCTGCATGCCTGTTACCTGGGCAAAAGGAGCAACCTCAAAAATGTGCTTCATCTTTGGGTTCGGCATAATACATCTGAGCTTAGCTGTACTGAATATCATTCAGACAATTTTGTATATATAACTAAGTACAGTCTGCCACCCTGGTGTGCTGTGTTGCTCAGAGACCACCGACAGCAAGAACTTGAAGAGAGCCTTTTGCATTCATCCCCCTAGCTCAATTCATAATGTCAGACAGCTCCAGTTACTTCCCCGCGTTGCTCCATAAACAGCAATCATCTGAAATTTCAGCACTCTCTCAATAACCTCAACGAATGTTTATCCTGCATGACATGTCTCTCGCACTCTTTTGCCTCAAAGTCTCCTACGGGCCGTGCTTTCGTGCCTCAACCTTCGCCTTAATCACCACAATTAAATAGCCGCGTCTCTCCAAAAATAACTTTGTAACTTTCGGCTTGTCTCTCCAGGCCAGATCAAACATACAACATCTGTAGCGAGGTTGTTGATAGCTGGGTAGTAGACCCTGAAGCGAGAGATGGGTGGACGGACGTCATTACGGCTTAGCTGTTTAAAGACTCCCTCAAATAACAGAGGCTGTCGGGGAACAGAGGCGACTGCGACTTGTGACACCACACCGACCACTTCAGACGGCAGAGGCCTCTCGCCCAGTCGGGGGGCAGCTGTCTGTGGATGGCCTCACTCACATGTGGAGCTGATCCCTCATTACAGTGCAACTGAAAACAAACACCACCAAAACACTGCTGCGTGTGGCACAAGAAGAAATCTTTGAATTTTAATGTCTTCCAGGGAAAAAAAGTTCTTTTCTTTTAATATGCTGAAAGGGGCATTCAACCCAGATGGTGTTCTTTAGTGGGAAAAGAAGCTCTTGTCAAACGCTTTTTCTTTACCCTTAAATAACCAAGTTGGAAGACAGGGTTGAGGCAAACTACTTGTCATCCAAGCTTTAAGTCCACCTCATGGAAAATGTTTGGATCTGTTGTACTGCCCTGACTATTTAAGGTCAGAGACAGTTTATGTAACACTCATCATGCATTTTTAAGCAAATACCTCCAGCGTATATATTTGACAATGCAAACCCAATGGCTGCATTCATGACCTGACATAGGGTCATTCTCAACTGTCCAAGTCAACAGTTGAATGGACTAGTTTCAGTGCAGTGTGGAGGTTCTGGCATTCAGGTGCTACCTTTGACCAAATCAGGAGGTCTGAGTGAAGGTTGTGCTAATTCCCCTCTTCATCAGGGTGAATGGTAAGAGATCAGGGGCTAGCATTCAGCAGCGGGACGAGGCAATGAAAACCAGATCCACCGCAGGAATGCGGCTTCTTGGCAGTAAGACACATAAAATACATTCCTCTGAAATCACTTCAGTCAGAGCTTCAGAATCTATATAAATATCGAGACAATATTTCACGAGCATGTTCAACTTTTGAAAAGGTCCATGATCAACTACTTCTTTCTCCCTCTTTGCTGGAATTATGTGTTTCTCTCATTGACGTGAGTAAAATCACCCTTTGATTGTAGAGGTTTCATATTTCCCCCTTGCTAGAGAGGTCATAACATAAGTCCGACTGACGCCATGCAAGTTTGAGGGGGCCTGCACTTAGTAATAGCTTAAATTATTTATCAAAACACCCCAAAATAGCCAAAGAATGGGTTATTGTTCTCACCAAGAGGGGAGAGAGAGATAAAAAGAGGGAAAAAAACATGTTTCACTTCTACCTAGAGAGTACTGTGCATTACACATTCATGTTATTTTGAAAAGCCTGGATGGAGCGGGGAGGGGGGGGGGGGGGGGGGTGTGCAGCGAGGAGGAGGGGGTACTGAGTGTCGGCAGCAGGGATTCATGCTCTGAGGCCAGGGCCTCTGTCTCTCGCCTCCTCTCAGCACATCAGAGAGACCAGCACACTCAATGAACTCTCTCTCTCTCTTTCTCTCTCTCTCTCTCTTTCTTTTTTTCTTTCTTTCTTTCTCACTCATTTGTTCTCTCCTGTCTTTCCTCCTGTTCACCCATGTGCCAAATCTCGCTGCCTTTCACTGTTTTCCCCTATTTCATCACTTCTTAAAAGACAAATCAGTATGTTTATCTGAAGGAACAGAACTAAAGAAATTGAATGTAATCCAGTGCAATCACAGCAAAATCCTCTTCCTCTGTGCTGTTCATTTCTTTACTGTGTAAAAAAGGATAATTCTGCATATGGTGGACATGGTATTCAGATGGCAGTGAGTACCCTTAGTTTCAGGCAGAAGGTGCGCCAAAGGAAGCTTTCTCTCCCTGTGGGAAATATGAAGTGCAAATGAAGTAAGGTCACAGGTTCTCACCCCTGCTAGCTGGTTTGGCTAAATCCACAAACAAATACGAAAAAAAAGAACCTTCCACCACAATTCTCTGGACAGTATGCAAAAGTGTAGAGTGGACAACACAAATAGCACAGCTTGTCGTGCATAGTAATTAAGCCAACATATATTTGAACCAGGCTTGGATGCAGTATGCAGTGGTAATCTCCATTACCTTCCATAATTTGCATTTCCTCTTGATTTGGTGTTTTGGTAGCCTGGGAGCTCGTTCTGTGCAAACCATGTGGTTTTCTCTAGAAGCTTCTCTGGGGCTTTAAGTTCTGACCTGGGTGAGTTTGGGTGAGAGCGCCACAGGCAAGGCCTGAGGACTCATCCGACTGTGCGTCAGCAACTGGTAGTCAAATTCCGAGATGCTTGTGTTCTGATAAGGCACATTTCACTCCCCAGTGGCCCGCGCTCTCGGCTTTTGCTTTTCCCTCCATGTAATTTTCTCACTGATTTGCATTATTTAAGAATAGCCTCTGCCCTCCTCTTATTTTTCTCTCCATATCTCTGTCTTCCTCTCCCTCTCCCTCTCTCATCCACCTCATTTTCATCTCCAGCGGCCCCAAGCTCTTGCCGAATTCTGTGCTTGTAAATAAGTCATCTTCCTGTTCCAGAGACAGAGAAAAACAACGTGCTGCTATCAATCAAATAGTAGCTTATTGCACCTCTCTCTTGTGTGCGTACAGATTTATTTACGCTCAGTGCCGTCATACTGTATGCCATCCTCATTTCCCCATCCTCCCCACCCCACCCCTTTAAAAAACCTGGCAGCTTCTGTCCATTCACACTCGGGCCAATATAAAGCACGTGTGTCTGTGTGTGTGTGTGTGTGTGTGTGGACGTGGGGTCGCCTGTGTCAGTGAATTAGACATGGGAGCACCGCCGCCATCCGTATGCTGAGTGTCACCTTTGTGCAGGCGGAGGAGGCCACCCCTCTCGTCACCTACAGCGGCCCAGGAGGTTACTCTCGGGGCCTGGCATAAAGGGCTCTTTGTGTGTGTGTGTGTGAGGGGGGAGCCGTGGCGGAGGCCTGGAGCCCTCTCTGCAGCTGCAGAAAACAGCTGCCCCGCACACTGGGCCCGGGGATCGGGGCTGCAAGGGAAATCGAGGAGCTGAGAGATGTGGAGGTGGTGTATGTTTGTGTGTGTGTGTGTGTGTGTGTGTGTGTGTGTATTGGAACTGGGTGTGTATGTACTGTATATGTTTATTGTATGTGTCTGTGTGTGTGTGTGTGTGTGTGTAATTTAAGTCTGCTGTATAAGTGTGAGAAACATTTGGACAAGGGTGCTGAGTTTCTGAGGTTTCATGTGTGACGTGTGGATGTATACATGTGGGTGAGGTGGAGAATGTGCAAGCAGGAAAACACAGTATGTCTGAAAATATTGTACTGAATCATCTAAAATTTTGCTGGGGCTTGTGTTTTTCTTCTGTGTTTGTGTGTGTGTGTGGGGGGGGTGTGTTTGAGCATATTCTACGCAAGAGAAAACTTTGTGTCTAAATGTGCCTTGTGTCTGAGTAAAAGTGTTTTGTACAAGCATAAATTTGTAGTGCTGTGTGTCTGTGTATGTGTGCGTGTGTATGTGTGTGTGTGTGCCAGATGCCTCTGTGTCTAAGTAAGTAATGTGAGTGTATTTTGTTTGTGTTTGTGTGTAAGTGTATTCTGTTTGTGTGTGTGAGTGTATTGTGTTTGTGTGTGTGTGTGTGTGTATGTGTGTATGTGTATTGTGTGTGTGTGTGTGTGTGTATATGTGTGTGTGTGTCTGCCTGTCTGTGTGTGTGTGTGTGTGTGTGTGTGTGTGTGTGTTGTGTGTGTAAGGGATGGCACAGGGCGTAAATGCGTTCCTACTTCCTCTCTGTTGTATGGGCCTGCTGTTCGTCTCTGTCCTCCCCTTTTTTCGCTGACAGAGAGAATCCTGTCAGGAGAGGAGCGGGAACAAGCTGCAAGATGCACACTACACACACACACACACACACACACACACACACACACTTGCACAAACACACTACACATAAACACTGATAAAAACACACATGCATACATACACACACACACACCCTCACACCACCCACACACACACACACACTCAGGCACAGACACAGACACACACATTCACTTTCTCTACACACTTCCTCCAGACAACGGGCCATTCTGCAGAGGGTGAGGAGGCCGTGGAAGCCTGTGGCCTGCGCGGATGCTGAGCAGACATCGCCATTGTCTGCCGTGCGACTGCGGGAACAAGCGCGGGATTATTAGGGGGATGCTCGCCGCTGTGTTTGTGTAGGCCCTTCTCCCAGCAACGCGGACAACGGTCACCCATTGTCCACTCTTCCCTCGATAATCTCCGTGGCATGACTGCCTGTGTGAATCTACACATGCTTTTATAAATGGCTTGTGTGTGTTTGGATATGCGCTTGTGTTGTCCTTACAATCATGGCGGATTTGGGAGGATTTCTCGGACGGAATCCAAAAACAAGACCAGCTTATCGTCAACTAGAACAACAACAACAAAAACACAAGTAGAAAAAAAAAAAGCAAACAAAATAAAAGTCTCCCAGTAGGGCCCCTTTGCATGAAATCAATCCCATTTGCATGCGACAAGCTGCAATCCCCGGTCCCGTAGGGTCGCATGCCTGTCCCAGAATTCATTTGGAGGTGGTGGGAGCTACTGGCTTTGGAGCCCCCTCGAGTGAACGGATTATTGATAATGGGCCGGAAAGAATGGCATTACACTGGGTCATCCTTACACACACACACACACACACACACACACACACACACACACACACACACACACACACACACACTCACTCAAACACACACAGACACACACGCAAGCACACAAACAACTCTCTCATTGACATGCAAGGACAAATCTTGCATACTGAATGCCTGAGCCTCGGTCAGGATTTAGTATTCAGTGGAAAGGCATGGCTGCTATCTCTGACTTGCTGAGCCAGGATGCAGAACTCATCCATCATGGGAGTAGAGAGAGAGAGAGAGAGAGAGAATGCCCATGTGTAATTTGTGTGTGTGTGTGTGTGTGTATGTGTGTGTGTATGTGTGTATGTGTGTGTGTGTATGTGTGTATGTGTGTGTGTGTATGAACAAATAGAGCAGGTGAGAATGAAGGAGGCAGGAGGACAGAAAGAGGGAACAAAGGGAATAGAAAGGAAAGACTGTGTGAGAGAAAAGGAGGGAGAGAGACTGTTGTGGAGAACTGAGGAGAGAAAGAGAGACATAGAAAATTGGGGAGATGACAAGTTCTGTGTGAGAGGGGAGTAAGAGCAGTTGTACAGTAGAAGATAGAGAAGGCATGATGGAGACAGAAGTCAGAAGTCAGAAACCAAAAAAGGGAGGAATGGAGTGATTGTTTAAAAAGGAAAGGAATTCAAAGTAGGAGAGAGGCAGAGAAAGAAATAAAGACCTGATACAGAGGGAGAGAGAGAGGGAGTCAGAGAATGGGCAAGGGAGAGTGAGAGAGAGCTTGGATGAGAGTGAGAGTGAGTGAGAGAGAGAGGGAGGGAGGGAGGGAGGGAGGGATAGAGAGAGACAGAGAAAAAGGGAGCTGAACTGAGACAACGACTGATTTACATAAACACATACAGACAACCTCCATCTGTGGCACTCCCCTGTCTGCCAAGCCTCACACTTCATAATGAACCGCAGGCGCAAAGAGCGTTAGCCAACGAGCGCGCAAAAAGTGGCGTCCTCGCATCGCACATCTCTGGAGGAGAGAGAAGGAGGGAGGGGAGGTAGAATGAGAGAGAGAGAGAAAGGGAAGGACGGGGAAGAGAAAGAAGGAAGACAAAAAACATTAGTTCACGCATCTGATGACATGTTGTCCTCTAATGCCCTTACTGAGATAAACAGGGAGTGGGGGTGGGGGAAATGGAGGTAGACTGGAACAATAATGTACTTGAAAAGAGTGGTGTTAAATGGAGGGTGTGGTCCATGGATGGAGCTGAGCTGGAATGCATCCAGACATTTGGGCTGCCCTGCTGAGAAGATCCGCGCCAGTGCTCAATTAAAATGGCGAACCAAATCATCAGCAACCCCCCCCCCCAACACAATCACACACACACACATATACACACACATTACAAACACCCATTAACACACCCTCACTACCCCACCCTCAAGCCAAACACTCCCCCTTCCCCTCCAAGCTGAACACCAATTAACAGGCGTCAGGGACTTAGAGCGGCCCATCCCAGACAGGGTGAGCAGGAGCTGTCGCGTGTGTCCAAACAAATGTTTGCAAATGAGCCCGCTATCCCTAATCGCTCTATTAATAAGAGCTGTCTCATCAGCAGTCACACCCCTCTTCTCAACAAAGCCCCTCACCCCAACACACACACACACACAAACAAACGCACACACACACACACACACACCATCATAATTTACACATCCACTAAAATCCACTGCCCAAAACAGACACAAAAACACGCACATAAGTCATAACACATAAATAAGCCCCCATAAAACCCCCTTTCCAACACACAGAGACACATACACTCCATCATAAGTGACCCAGAACACCCCCCCTCCCCAAAACACACACACAAGCCGCGCACACACACACACACACACAGACATCATCCAAGACTTTGTTGGCCAAGCGCTGGACGAGGAGTCCACCAAGTGTTTCCAGATGATTCACTGAAAGTGTGAGTGTGGAGGGCCAAGGAGGACATCAACTATGCAGATTTAATTGGTCATTGAGAGTCATTAGGAAGACTCTGGTCTCCCTCACACACACACGCACACACACACACACACACACACACACTAAGAGGTGAGGACTACTTAATGGACAGAAGCCTGAAGTACGTCAGAGAAACCTGATCGTGTTACGTGACTGGTAAGTTTATTTCCGGTTAAATCGAATCAGCCTGCATGAGAGCATCTGCTGCAACTCTGCCATTGTTGACCTTTGTTCACCTGCTAGAGCGAGAGAAAGAGAGAGCGAGAGAGAGAGAGAGATGGAGACGCGAGAGCCAGACACACAGATGGCACTGTAAAACTAACCCCTGCATCCGGAAGGCCCCTCTTCCCTACCACCTTCAAAGACTACAGGAGTTCACAAGGCTTCAAAGGCGGGTGTTCTACAGAGAGTCGGACTCACACCAGAACAAGGATGAAAAGTTTAAGGAGAAATACCAACTACAACTCTATCAGATAGGAAAGAGAACAAATTTAGGTCACCAAAGATGAATAAATTCTGGACACTGAAAACTAAACATTTTGATCATTGGGTTGTCCATTGATTACTGTAAGTATAAGGCAACAAGGATGGTGTGATATTGCTCAATACAAAATTATAGCTTTTTTTGTTATTGAGGAAAGGGTGTAAATGACAACAACAGTGACTAAGTACTGAATACATTACATACTGTGCTGTGTGAAGGGTTTAACTTCCCTGTTAATAAAACGATTACACAGTAAGACAGTTAACTGCAAAGAGCCTCAATGAATCAACATTAAACACTTATGCTTGACAGTAGCAGGTTCCTCTCACCCCTGGTTCACCCCTATGTGCCCAGTCACCCCTCCAGATCTCCCATGTTATATTCACACACTTGCATCAGATGTTAAGTGGCTTGAATATATAAAATATCTCTGTTGTCCAATTTGGATGGCCTGCTTCTGGATGTCAGTCTATCTGTCAGTCTGTCTATTTTGACTTGTTTGTAAAAAACATGGGTAGCAGAGATTATAAATATGAATGTTAAAAGGGATTGGTGAATCAATTATATATTCAATCTACCACACATGGACATAGATAGCGGGGGAGATTTTAACATGAGGACACACACACACACACACACACACACACACAGTAGTTTATTTATTCCAGTCAGGGTCCCAGAAGATAGGCCTGAATATTTAAATGCAAAGAAATCTGTCCAGGCGCTTTAATTTGGCACATTAGCATACTGGCACATTTCAATAAAGGCCTTTCTAATTTCAACACTTCACGTGTCAATCCTTTAACCGCTCCCGAGAAATAGCATTTTGATGCGTTCATTTGGAGCAGTCCCTGGACGATGACTGCGGTGAAAATGGATTTTAAACAGCAAAAAAAGAGAAGAGGAATATTTCAGACCAGTCTTAGAGAATGATCTCAGTGTGACCTTTTGCTTGATTAAATGCAAATGAACTCAGTCAGGAACACTACAGAGTCATCCAAGGACTAGGAAAAAAAAAAAAAAAAGATTTAAAAAATTCTCTTTTCTCTCCTCAGCTTAGAAACGTGTCATGCAGTCACACCTAGCACTGGAATCTGCAGGGTGTTGAAATTTTATGGGTCTTTTTAATTCATTATTGAACGAGCGCCAAAATCCCTGGAGTCTTGCTCTAGCAAATGCCACAGCTCCAGAGAGCTGGTGAGATAGTCCAGCACAGTTGTCTCTTGCCTGGTTGGGTCAGTTTCGGGGATGCGGGGGGTGGATGTAGATAGGATGAGTGTAAGTGTGTGTTTTTTGGAGGGGGCAGGGATCCTCCTTGCTGTGCTCTATCCGTGGCTCATTGCAAAGGAAGAGTGGTCAATGTTACGCTCCATTGCCCCCCACTTCCTGGCCTGAACATCTGCTTTTGATAAACAGCTGGACTGGCCTGGGACAAATGGAGGTTGAGGAGGGCTGTTTGTGTGTGTGTGTGTGTGTGTGTGTGTGTGTGAGAGAGAAGGAGAGAGAGCAGAGGGGTGTGGTGAAGCTGGCCCCAAACCTGCTCTTTAGAAAGTGTCTCTGTGATATCAGGCCAGCACTGTGTTCAACTCTCTACTTTCATTTCCCTCCCCTGAGCCCAACCACCAACACATCCCTTCTTTTTCCTACTCAAACTCAGACAAGGAGCGAGAGAGAGAGAGAGAAAGAGTGAGAGAGAAAGAGTGAGAGAGAAAGTGCTCTCCGTTGGGCTGAGGTCATTGTAGCTCCATTACATCCAGGCCTCATTACTGTATTTAAGATAATTTAATATCACTTTAATATGGCACCACTGTTTTTAATCTTACATCATGGTGCATACATAAATTCTATATGTGGACTATGTTAGGGGCTTTGAAGAACTGTTTTCACAGTAGGGTGGTATCAGCACATTAGTTTGAACTCAATAATACATTATCCACCAAAGAGTGAGAATTTTATATTAGTGTTTTGCCACATTAATGATTGCTTTAATATACTGCGTGAAAGAGAAAGCATACTATCCTCCTGACATCATATAGCATAGTGAACAGGAGACAGCACCATGTGTAGGCTACATCTGTGTGTGTGTGTGTGTGTTGAAATGCAGGAGCCTCCTGATCATTCTCACGTCGCACCATCTGCCCCACTCAATCTCACACTCGCTCATTTCCTTCTCTTTATCAGCGTGGCTTATCGCTCCAGTTACTCAGCCCTGCTGGCCCTGAACACAGCCGCCGTTCCCCCATTCCCTGCCTGCCTTCTAGGGTGTCTGCTTACGGGGAGCAGTGCAGTTGGAATCCCCCCCCCCCAACCCCACAGCAAGCAGGCTTCTTTTTGTTTGGATGGGCCTTCCGTCCTGCACCAGTTCAGTCCCAGCTATTTATTTCACTCCAGTAATCACAGTTTTGGTTCATTAACACAACCATGGATGAGTGTTTTCATCTTTCCTCCTTTTTTTCTCTTGTTCATCCTTCTCTCTCTCTCTGTCTCACTTCCTCTTTCCCTCTCCCCATCTGTGTGTGTGTGTTTGTGTTTTTGTGTGTGTGTGTGTTTCTTTATCTTGGCAGGCAGAGGCTGAAGGGAACAGGATGCTCATTAGACAGGCTTCATCAGTGCGGCCCGCTGCAAGGCAGCATCTGATAGGCCCTCCCTCAGGCCTGGGGCCCAGGGAGAAGAGGGAGAGAGGGAGAGAGAGAGGGAGAGGGTGGTGCTGTACCATGGCTGAGAAGGAGAGAGGGGGAGAGGAGAAAGAGCCACAGAGACGCCTTATGGCTCAGTTCTACAAACTAGTAGAGTTGGCAGATCAATAGTGGTGTGTGTGTGTGTGTGGTAGGGGCCACACTATCAAAGAAATAAGGCTTTATGTGGCTGATCTCATGACTCCTCACTTCATAGAAAGATTTTTCCATGTATTACTTCAATGAATTTCATAATTCATCTTCAATCAGTCAGCTTTCACCTTGTCCTCCAATGTAGTAAAGAAATAATGTCAAGTCAAGTAACAACCTGTATTGCAACGACTGCAATGTTTTAACTCTTGAACACTATCCTCGTCCACTGAACCTTGAGAGGCAAGTATAGCCTCAGAGCATTAAACTGTGTTGTACCAACCCAGCTGTCTGGAATGGGGCTCTGCATCAAGGGAGCTTGAGTCTGTGAGGTCTGTTAAATGCTGTTTGCGTGATGTCCTTGAGTGTGTGTGGAGGATTACGAGCAGGCCGTACGATTAAAGCACTTCCAATGGGATCTCAGCCTCACTGTCAAAGGCAGAGTTTTCCACTAAGGGGAAATCGGAGTTGAAGCTTTACTTTAAGAGAGGAGTCGCACGTCTATGTGTATGTATTCACCCAGAGAGACAGCAAAACCACACAGGCAAAACACAGTGGATAAAAGATTTATTAGTATAGAACATTTTTTTTAATCTCACAAAAATTCACTCAAAACAAACACTCACCCTCTCTGACACCAGACAGATTTTAGAAACACGGGTCTCCTTAGACCGGTGCTCTTGAGGCAAAACGGCGAAGATAAAACATGAATTAGTCAATTAAAAAAAATAAATTATTTCACCCGCATACGAGATGAGAATATTTAAAAAACAGGCCTTACAAAATTGGATTGGGTTACTTGAGTTATCTCTCAGTGGCCCCTGACTAGTACTGCTAGATAAACCTGAGGTCTCCATGGAGAAAGAGAGTCAAGACACATGATTGGTGGAGAGGTTCTGGGTGTTCCTCTATGGAACCGATGTAGTCTATACCGCTAAAGGGGAGCCCTTCAGAGAGGAACATCTGGAGGGCACAGAGGGGAGAGGTCTATGCTGAGGTGTAAAAGGAGTCCCATGGTGCCCCCCCCCCTCCACCTGCGTTAAAAGATGTCATTGGCAGAGGAGTCGGTGTCTGGCTCTGCCTCTACGGTGCTGATGCTGGCTGAGTTTTCATCTGGAGGGATGGAAGGAAGGTGGACGGACATCATCTTGAAGGCTCCTATCTCCTGCTGATCGTCTACTGTACACAAACACACACACACACACACAAAAAAACAACAAAAAAAAGATGGTTTCACCAGGCTATCCCCAAACAAAGAGCTATTGATTAAAACATACCAAAACTATCAATAAGGTTATATACTCTTTCCCTTTTCATTTTTCTTGGCAATCTTCTTCTCAACCTTTCTTTATCTCTTCATCTTTCTATGTCTCCTCTCCCTAGCTACTCTTCTCCCTTCAACACACTCACCCCTCTAGGTCCTGTTGAGAAATCTCATCACTCTCTCATTCTGAACTTCTTTTTCTCCCTCTCTGAGGACCACACATTCTGCTATTTCTTTCTCTTCTGACTTTTCCAAAACCCTTTCTTTCCCATGCTCACACCATCCTTCCTTCTGATGCTGAGAGCAAACTAAATCTCTCTCTCTCTCTCTTTCCCACTCTCTCCATCTCTCCTTCACCTCTGTTCCTTGTCCCATCTTTTTTTCCCCTTTCACCCTGCATCCCTCAAGTACTTTTGAGCACTTCCCACTCAATTTCTCCTTCCATCACTCTTCTGTCCTCTCTCTGTTTCTTTCTTTCAGTCATCCTTTCCTCCCTCCCTCTCTCCCTCCTTCCATCCATCTATCTGCTGATGTAGACCACATCTCTCTCTCTGTGGGTTGTAGTTTCTGGTATCTGTGTTCAGTGTGTAGAGCCACTGCCAGAGCCCACAGCCACTTATGCAGGTCAATGGGGCGTGCAGCGGCGTCTGCGCTCCGGTAACGTACCGCACCCCAAGCACAGCAGGCAGACTAGTGCTCAGACCACCGCCTGCAAAAGCAATGTATATGTGTGTGTGTGTGTGTGTGTGTGTATATGTGTCAGAAAGTGAGTATATGTGTATGCGTGTAAGGAAGAGTGTGTGTGTGTGTAATTGAGAGAATGTGTATACTGTGTGTGTGAGAGAGAGAGAGAGGGAGAGCATTTAGACTGACATGAACCCCTTGCTATCCAACATGTAAGACATGCGCGCGCATGGAAACTTGCTCTCCTCACAGTTTCTGAATCCCTCTCAAAAAACGATGCACTGACGTCATTTACCAACCCCCCCACCCCTGACAGGATACTTAAAAAACAGCAAGCTGGAAATTCACAGACTGGAGCCGAAGGAGATCAGATCTAGACTACTCTACCCTACCCTTGAAGGGAGACAGGGCCTGAGACTGCCACTGCAGGCCTGAATGATTTGGGGGCTGCTGTGAGGGTCAAAGGGGGCGTAGAGGAGGATAGGGGCTTCCGCCTGCCAGCCAGAGGAGCCTCAGCCATATGGGCCCACAGTGCTCACGTGACTCAGACATGGCTGCTGCCATCTCGCGTGGAGGGGGACAGCTCTCTCTCAGAGACATGAGCCATGTTTAACAAAGAGTTAAGATGAATCTCACACACTCACACACAACATGTGCACATGCCAACATGTAGGTAGAAGTACACACATTAAAAAACACACTCACTCACTCACTCACTCAGACACACAACACACACACACACACACACACACAGAGCATAGCACGGCACACTAAATTAAGAATGAGGGAGTGGAGAAGAGACAGCGGGTGAAAGTGACTTGCAAACAAACATAAAAACCAACAGCACTGATCCCTGCAGAAAATTACTCTTCTTCCAGCTTGGAGAGGAGAAAAAACATGTTTTTTGTCCTCTGCCAATCTTGGCTTGACTTTTACGTAATGACAAACAATAAAAGTAAAGAGAAGAGGGCTGTTTTGCTTCAAATCTGACACACACACACACTCACTCTCACACACAGAAGATTATGGTAACCGCTGGCATGCTGAGAAATAAGAACAGGGACAGTCAGCATATACCTCAGGGCACATGTAAGATAGCCAGAGGACATGAATCTTGAGTCATCTTTGCATGTGCCAGTGTACATGTGTTTGTCTATATGGATGTGTGTGTGCATTGTCTGTATGCATGCATGCTTGTGTGAATATGTGTAAATGTGTGTGGGCAGGCATGGTATATGAGGAGGCTTGTTACTGCTGGGCAGATGGGCCTGGGTGGCCTCTGGTCTTCAGAGTGAAAGCTGCCCTCCGGCTGTCCAGCTCAACAGACTCACCACACACCACAACCCCTCAGGCCCCAGAGAGAGAGAGAGAGAGAGAGAGAGAGAGAGAGAGAGAGAGAGAGAGAGAGAGAGAGAGAGAGAGAGAGAGAGAGAGAGAGAGGGGGAGAGGGGGAGAGAGAGAGAGAGAGAGAGAGAGAGAAAGGATATAGATGGGTAGGGAGATTAATAGACAAAGGGCTGATAGAAAACTAGTGACTGAAAACGAGTGAACGAGACTGAAAGAGAAAGTATGAGAAAAAAACAACCAAACCATAAAAAATATATATAGAGAGAGAGACAAAGCTTCAGAGTGTGAATTGGCCTGGAACACTTGAAGAAAGAAAATGAAAAAAAAAAAAAATTCTTTTGAAGTTTGTGGAACACAAGTAAACAGCCCAAAGCTAACGGAGGGCCCAAATCAGCTTGGCTGTATTAACACTGATGCTGTGTGCCCCTATGAAACAAATAAACAAGCACAAGAAGGGAAAAAAATATCATAAACGTGCTCCAAGGGGAACACCAAAACCTTTATAAAGATTCCAAACCAGACTCCAAATGAGTGATTGGGAGAATGAGAGAACGAGAGAGAGAAAGGGAGAAAGAGAAAGAAAGAAGAAAAGGAAAGTACAGAAAGAAAGAAAGAAAAAAAGAGACTTGATAATATTTTCCAGTATCACTCTTGACTTGGGGAGATGAAGGGGGCTCACAGCTGGCTGATCTTGACTTGGGTCTCTTTTCTCTGTCTTCTTTCATTCCCTAGCACTCTCTCTCTCTCTCTCTCTCTCTCTCTCTCTCTCTCACTTTCTCTCCCCTCTTGTGTGAGAGCCCTCCAGAGGCCTGTGCGAGACCCAGCAGTCTGCCAAGTGTTTGAAGTCGCGGTGACTTCACTCTCGACGTGGGCCTCGACAAATATTCACAGCTGCACAGAGAGAGAGAGAGAGAGAGAGAGAGAGAGAGAGAGAGAGAGAGAGAGAGAGAGAGAGAGAGAGAGAGAGAGAGAGAGAGAGCTCCAAAACGAAACGATCTGGCCATAACCAACAGGGGTGTGGACTGCTGTAAAGACAGAAGGACAAAGAGGAGAGGAGTGGAGAGAAAGAAGAGGAAAGAGGATGAAGGACAAGAGAGGAGGAGAGGAGATTCTGGTCTCCAATGACGTCCACTGAAGAAGTAGACGGAGGGGTTTCAGAGAGAGAAATCTACATTCATCTTCCATGCTTGCTCTCCCATTTTTGATGACTTGCTGTGAGCAGGGGAGCTTGTGTGTGGCTGTGAGAACAAGTGGAGTCACGATCAGCCGTGGCTCAGAGGCACTGATCTGGTCCAATCCACACAGCAACAGAAATCAGATCCACCTCTTGACCAGGAGCAGAAAGTTCTGGAGATTTCCCACTCATGAGGGCTTTAGTTTGGCAGTGATAACGGGGTGGAAACGACAGAGACTGGTCACTGTGTATTGAGTTATTTGTTTTCACTAAGTATCACTTTCTATTGTGGGTGTCAGTAGAATTTCATTGTTTATTTATCCTCTGTACATACTGGTTTCATTTGGTTTGGACTAACATAAAATATGGGACTTCTTCTCTTTGTGTGATCTACAACATTCAGTCTATTGAGTCTACTTTTATGGTGGTGGTAAACTGGTGCTTCCTTTGTTGTAACTGTAAGAAAAATCAACTCTGCTCTATGGCTTTGATGTAAGCAGCTCCAACACATCTGTACTGCTATTGGTGACAAACACAAATGAATGCCGTACCATTTCCCATTCCCTCATATGTGTGCACTGTAGAGTACATCATTTTGTTCCTTTTCAGGAAAAGAAGAGTGCACTTAGCCAGCCTTCTATATTATCCTGCCAAATCCATACAGTCCAATGTCTGGCCGTGTGTTTTTTTCAGGGATTTAAGTGCTACGGATTGTACCCTCATCCACTAATGCTCACTGATGACTTATACCTTGTCTGTTTTCCCAGAGTTTCAATTTAAACTCCACTCTTACTGCCAGTATTGTTCTCCAACTTAAGCCTGCGAGATCAAAACACGGCATTGATGACATGGATTGCACTTTCAAGACAGAAAGAAAAAAAGCCACTCGTAGACTCATTCAGTTTCTTTTGAAGGCGAAACACTACCTTGAAAAAACATTGACAGGCATCACTAATCTCAATGTAAAATACATTCTCAGCCTCTTTGAAGAGAGCTCTTTGGCTCTGCACGTTGATGCTACTCTACTGACATCATTCTGGCCTGTGAAGGCCTCTGGAGGCATCTCTGTGACCTTAGGAACATGAACTTCAAGCTGTCCTGAGAGAGCTCACTCTCTCTCTATCTCTATGAAACCATGAGAACGCATGATCCTTGAAGCCTGAAATGCTGATCTCACTTAAGGCACCATTACTCTCTCCCCCACCTCCCAACAACCTGGGTGAAACAGGACAGGGACGTGATATATGCCACTGTCAGTTATTGCTGACTTTACAGGATCTGACCACGGTCAGCTTGCTCCACATCAAAGCCAAGTAGGCCCCTACTGAGAAAGAGAGAGAGTGATGAAAAGAGAGAGAGAAAGAAAGAGAGAGAGAGCTGGAGAGGGGGTGCCACGTGCTTCCAAGAGCCCCTGAAAGGGATAGTATTTTCATGAAGCGTTTCAAAAAGGAAGAGCCATGATCTAGGGATCAGTGTCTTTTCTGTAAATGTCTCATTCATTTCATCGGGACATCAAACGGACCCTAAACCAGGGCTGAAATAAAACATGCTGGTCGATCTGCCATCTGTGTTGAGATGGTTTAAAGACTACATGCATCTCTGGGAAGTCTCGGAGGTGCTGTGCACAGCTGGCGAAAGCACTCACACTCTTCATGGGTACTGTTTAATATTTATCAGGCAAATTTAGTTACCACGGACTAAAGTTGAAGAGCTTCGTACTCCATGGCATGTTGGCCAAATGAAGAGTGCTTCTCTAAGGGATCTGCTGGATCCTTGAAATGGCACTGAACAAAGCCTCTAGCACTCTCCTCAGAAGGTTATTTACAGTGTATTGTTTACTTACAGTACATACTATTCGTTTCCTAAAATAAACCTTTCCTTTCGCCCTGGGAAAGTGTGCTTCTGTGCCATGCGGCCATCAAGCCCAGTTAAGATAGCGGATACGAGATGAAATTTTTATGGAGCAAAACAATCTGTTTGTCTTGCTCTTCGCCTGCCCCATCAGCTGCTGACTGGAGGTAGTGGTGGCTGGATCCGAAGACAATGGCTCCATTATGTCTATCAACAAAAAAAAAAAGACTTCTCTCTCTATATGGCCACAAGCTTGGAGCAGCTGAGAGCAGCATCTCTTATTGATGTCGGCCTTGTCGCATCATTCTGCTGTCTTGCCTCTATCTCTCTCTCCCCCCATAGCTCTCTCCCTCTCCATGCTAAAGTGCAGGAAGAGGTGAGTTAGCGATCTCCAGAACTGTGACGTGGATGTAACTCACTCTCTCCCCCACGCACCGCTGGCTGCTCCTGGCAGGCTTTAAGTATTGGTGGGAGATAAGGCAAGACCTGCGCTGCAGATAAACAGGAAGAGACACGAGGGCTGGCCAGTTCAGTCTGACCCCTCTCTCTATCTCTCCGCAAACAAGCGACCTCAACTGAGCAGCTTGCTGTGCAGGACCCTTTCCCGCTTATCAAGATTCCCCTGGTCTATCTGATGGATGGGAAAAGAAGGAAGAAAGGGCTTTTTAGGGGAGTAAGGAAGGAGATGGTCTGAATGGATGGGTGCAGGATCAGGCCTTTCCCGGGGCTTCTGTCGTTCTCTCCTTCCCCTGTTCCCTCTCTCCCTCCCTCCCTCTCTCCCTTTTTCTCTGACTACTCAAGGGCAGCTTTGAAGTGTGGTTATAAATACCGTCTGCCGTGGACTCCATGTTAATTCTATTAACAGCAGACACATCAAAGTCATAGAAAGACCTACCGGTCCACCTCCTGATCATCAAATTATTGCACAGGTCTAACACATGGTTATTTTGAAGCGCATTAGATGATGCCGCCAGTATCAACTTCAAGCAAATTCTTTGAGCAGTCTCCGAATGTGCCACATTAGGCGATCACGGGCGTTAGATTCGTACAACGAAAGCGGCTTGTCTTTGATGGCGAGACGGGATGCTGGATGTGTAAAGCATGACTCAGTGAGGGCCAAGGAAGATGGGTGAGACAGGAGTGTTTATTTCAGGAGTTGTGACAGCCTTCAAAGAACAGGGTGTGTGGGTGTGGGTGTGTGTGTGTGTGTGTGTGTGTGTGAGAGAGAGAGTGTGTGTGGTGGTGCCAGTGGCCAGGCCTGTCAGCATGAAAACTGACACAGTGTTTTCTTAGGGTTCACCTAAAAGGAGCTTCATGCTATTTCGGCTCCCGGACCCTGCACGAAACTGCCGGTTGCCACGCAGGCAACTGGATCCAAACACAATAAACAGTGGAAGGCCACGCTGTGAGTGGAATGATTGAAATAGGTCTTCAAAGACAGGGGGAGAAAGGTGGCTGGGATGACACCCGTCTCTCAACATGGCGTAGCGGGACTTGCTGATGGCTGACGATGACTAAGCAGAAATGGATGGCAACAAAGACGACAGGTCGGATGAGGGTTGGGCTCTTGAGAGGTGTTGCAAAGCGTGACCGAAGGGGTCAAGCAGGTGTGTGTGTGGTTGGTTGGGGGGGAGGTGGGGTCGTGGCTCAATGGCACTTTTGCTTGAGATAAAAGCACAACCCATATAAAGGGATGTGATGTCATTATGTGCACCGTGGGAGACAAAGCCCTAGTGAAGATGAAAATAGAAAGACTGAAAGGAAAGAAAAGGTTTAAATAATTAAACAAAATAATAAAACGAAACCTAATCTGCAATGTGTGATACATTTGCACACTACAGTTTAGCAAGCTTTGTAAACTAAATGTGGTGTACTGAACAAAAGTGTACACTATGACAAAACCTACAACATCCTGTAAGAAGATTCATACAATACACAAACACAGCCACACGTGTGTGCACCCATACCCACACACACCAAGGAAGACCGAAACAGACACAGATACACACACAGAGGAAGACAGACAGACAAACACACACACAGAGAAAGACATACACAGACACACACACACACACAGAAAGGCACATAGACATAAACAGATCATGGGGTCGTTGCTGTGTTTCTGTGAAAAGACACCTGCAAGCACTTTAAAAGAGTTCTCTGCTCCACTCTTGAGTGCTTGGGGCTGACAGATGGATCCTGCTGCACACCCACCCACCTACTCTCCTGGTCCTGTTCTCTCTCTCACTCCACCTCTGTACTCTTCTATCACTCTCTCCATCTCTCGCCCCCGTGCTCTCACTCCCCTTTTTCTCTCTTTACTCGAGCCACAGTCTCCCTTGACCCCCTTCTCTTTTGATATGAGCCCAGCTGCCGTAATGGACGGAGATTAACAGGGAATAGCCTTTTGGCAGATTCCACCTGGAGGTAGGACTTCTGGAAAGTTCTTTTTCTTTCTTTGTCTCATTTGATGTTTTTCTTTCTTTCTCTCTTTTTGCTTTTAATAGCTCATGAAATGGGGAAAGCATTGAGTGGTTAAATCTGCCTCCCCCCCATGACAATAAACTCCAACTGTAAAATGGGAATAAAAGATCCAGATCACAATGATTTTTCTTGTGCCAGAAAACATCTGAAACTAATGAGGGAGGGGGGGTGGAGGCAGAAATGCGCTCATATGTGAAACTATTCACACGTTACCGTTAACTTTGTCCTCGAAGAAGTCATCCAAGTCCCTGTGACCATTCTGGTAGTGCGGATCTGCAAGACAAAAAGAAACACATCAACACATTTATCAAACAAGACATTAGATAATCTATGCATCCAAAGTCTGCTTTCATCTCAAGTAAGCTCCCTGTAAAATGGTCCATGTCATTTTTCTAGCATTTTCCACAGCAGAAACTCAGTGCTCGTGAGGAGACCGCCTGCGTGGATATAAACCAACTTTGATCCCCCCCACAAGCATGCAGACCTGCACCTGAGCATGGAGAAGCCCAGCAGAAACTACCCAGACGTCTCGGGAGGTAAAAACAACCTGGCTGATTTCCTGAAATAGACAAGCAGCACCGGAGGAGACAAGGGAGGAGAGGACCTACAGCTAAGACACAGCTGGGCCAGAGGGGAAGATAGCGCATGGGGGAGGAGGGAAAAAAATAGACTGCAAGAGAAACAGCGAGAGACTGTGAGAGACAGAGCGCAAACGAGTGCAAAAGAAGGATAGCTGTAGAGACAGATAGAGGCACCACATGAGCCGTTAAGCACAGCCTGCAGGCACAGCTAGGTAGAGATCAGTCAGGCACCTCTCCATCCTGCCTGCACACCGGAGCCAGGAGCAGCATACACTGCTACAGAGAGGACCAAAATAGCCCACCCACCAAGGAGCTAGGGCCACGCTGAGCTACAGTAACCCATTCAGGGCAGACGTGCCCCCGGAGAAAGCCCCGCTCTCCTCTCTAAAGGCCCAGCTATGAGGTGAAGAGTACAGTAGAGTGAGGAGTGAGAGAGAGAAGGAGATAAAGAGAGAAGTGGGTTCAAGCTCACGCTCAGTCAATGCAGTTGGGGTTGGATACACATTGAAGACGAATGGCAGTGATCTCACCAAAGCAGACACTTCACAGGTGGAGAGAGAGAAAAGGGGAGAAGAATAAACAAATGGAGAGAGAGAGAGAGAAAGAGACAGAAACAGAGTGAGAGACTGCTTGACAAAATGAGAGTAGAACAGTACAGAAGTGGAAACCCCATTGAGGCCAACACTTCTCTCACAAAGAGATAAAGATAGAGACACAGAAAGGAGAAGAAGAGAGACAGATTGCTCAAGAGAGAAAAAGAGACAGAGCGCTAGACAGCACAAATCGATAGAAAGATATAGCCATCATCCCTTCTGCTGGAGAGGTGTGCACTCTCTGTGATTACCTGTGGGGGGATGAGCCTCTCCAATATATCGCTTTATTTACAGGCTGAGACACTGACAGCAAACAGACAATCCCAGGAAAAGGTCAAGCCTGACTCTTTGGAGGGGGCAGATGCTCCTACCCTCCACCAGAGAGTGCAGAGGTGGTCAGGAAAGATTAACAACACCAGAGCGAAGACTGGAATGGGGGGGGGGAGAAGAGAAGGGAGACGGAAGAGAGAATACGTCTTATAATAATATAAGAGAAGGTCTGAGTGCTCACAGCCAATCTGACCTCATCACCACCCGCCACCGCAAACGGTCTGTCTTATAAACACTAAATGTCAGAACGAAGCTGCTCCGCATTGGACTACACAGTTCACTGGGAATTTAATTTACAGATGGCAGCCCGGTAGGGGCTTATAGTGTTGGAAGGCTGAGGGATAATTGGTGTATGTTGTGTGATTTATAGATGTGTGCACTGCAGGTAGGACCCAAAGCGTGTCTGTACTGAACGTGGGGGTGGGTAAGTAAGAGCAGTAGCTAATATTTTCCAATTTGGTCAAAAAAAAAGGTATGGTAGGTCCATCACAAAGCGGTGCTTCAGAGGAGGGTGGAGGTGGGGTGTGCTGGTTGATGTGCTTGGGGACAGGCAGGCAGGGCCCTCCTTTGAAGGCCTAACAGAGAGGGGGGAAGACGGGGGGATGGGAGGTAAGGGCACCAAAGGGACGATGGCCGTCCCGACTTCCTCTGGCCCCTGAGGACAGATTAAGTCTATCAAAGCCATCAATGGCTCCTCTTAACTAATCCCCTTCTCCTTGCTTGTTTGCTCCCTCTGGAACTGGATGGGGTGGAGTGGTGGTGGTGGTGGTGGGGAGGGGGGGGTTGGGGGGGGGCTAGGGCCTGTTGACTGAGGCTTTGTGTTGCAAAGTGCCTGCTGAAACCAGCGCCCCCCCCCTCCTCAACTTCCACCCCCATCTCCCCCAACACCACCGCCAGTCAACCGCTGGCTCTGGTCTCTGGCTAGCCCAGCTCTGAGAAACCTCAGGGTGCTGGGGTCACCGGGAGGGAGAGTGCTAATTGAAAGTCAGGAGGTCACGACCCCTCTCCCTCTCTCTCCAGAGGCAAGCAGGGGAGCCTCTATGGACCCCACCCTGGGTTACCCTCTCCAGAGAAGAGCCTCTGGGGCTGGGAATAAGGGACAGGAGGAGTGGGTCCCCTGGAAAGTCCCTTTAGCAGTATGTGTGTGTATGTATGTGTGTGTGTGTGTGTGTGTGTGTGTGTGTGTCTCTGGGACAAACCGCTGGCAGGGTTGCTAAAGGGACGCGAGTGTGTGTATGTGTGTGTGTGTGTGTGTGTGTGTGCAGAGAGGAACAGCAGGGGGAAGAGAGGATTTGGGGATTTGCATGAGGGAAAAGGAAGGCTTTTATTCGGTCTTCCTCTGAAGCTAAAACTCCTCCATTTGCATCAAGAATGGTTGTAGAGAGAGAGGGAGAGAGGGAGGGAGGGAAGGAGGGAAGGGGGGGGGCAAAGAAGGACCTAGGGTCAGGACCCTCATCACCCATGCAGAGGACTCATGAGTGTCCATGCGATAGGGTCAAGGAGCTCTGTGCCCAGGGACTGGGAGGAGAGAGGCAAAGACAGGGGTAGGGGCCCAAAAAAGTAGTGCGTCACAAATGAATGACTGAGATACACTAATGAGACACTGAGGTAAAACCACTGCAAAACCTTGTGTGTGAGTGTGTGTCAATTAATTCTTGCAAATCATATCAAGCAATCGGACTGATCAGCTGCGAGAATTCTTATGCCGAATCACATAAGTTTAGCACGGGTTAGAATGCTAATGCCCCATAGCTGTTGTATTGTAGTATTGGTCAGTCAAAAGGTTTTATCAGAGGTCCGACAGCAAATTATTAACTTTTTTTGAAGAACACCAGCGTGAGTCCAATCTCAGTCAAAAGACCATGTTAAAGTCAGAAAAATGTCACACAAATCAAATGACTGCTGATCTAGCTGATGTCTAGCTGGTTGGTTCTCTGGTTAACTAACTGGCTCTTGCATCTTGCATGATGAGTGCTGTAACAAAGATATTGCTATGGAAACCATGGTGCTGCAAGCTACTGTGCAGATATGCCATTGCTTAGAACCCCAGGGTTTGCTGGTTTCAAGAACTCGCCACAAATCTTTGGTCTCAACTGGTCATAAGTCTATGAGTACAGTCCCTGGTAAAGACACAGTGTACTCCAGACACTTGGGTGTGTGTGTGTGTGTGTGTGTGTGTGTGTGTGGGGTGTGTGTGTGTGTGTGTGTGTGTGTGTGTGTGTGTGGGGGGGGGGGGTCTTAAGGAAAGGTCAAGGAGACCATGGAAGCAGAGGCAGCGTGAGACACACAGAGACTTATAGGGGCAAAAATAAAGACAGATAGAAAGATAGCAAGCAAGGCAAAAGGGAGAGAGAGCATAAGGGAAGATAAATGGAGCGATAGAAAGGGAGGGAGAGCAAGAGACAGGGAGAGAGTGAAGGGGAGGTCAGTGCCCTGGGTCATGCCTGACACAGACAGATCTTATCCCTCCTCATTTAAGAGGTGGGAATGGCCCTCGTGGACTTCTTCCACCCATCTGAGAGGAGTGTATCAATCTCAATCTCTAACATCATTACAGACTAGCCAGACTGGGACTGACACTGGGCTCCATCTGGCCCAGATCAGCCCCGGGCCTGTGCCAGATCTGAGCCGTATCAAGCCTGTTAGTCTGATCTTAGGTGGGTGGAGGCACAGCTCCATCGGTCTCTCAGCCAGACAGGAAAAGTTATCAGATTTGACCCCCCCACCCTCACCTTTTCGGTTGCTCAAAATCCAGAAATATAACTTAATACACTTGATAGAACAAGCATCTGTTGAACTGATTAGACCCATACCAGTCTCATTCTCAGTGTATGTGTGCAGCGTGTGTTTTTATACTCACACCTACATCGGAGTCTCCCTGGGAGCACTTAGTGGCACTGTGGATAGATCCATGCTTATCGCTATGTCTGCTTAATGCAACACTATACCTAAATATCGCAGCTATCCATCCGTGACCAGCAAGCAATTTGGGAAAATTCAAAAACCAGCACAATGGATATTCCAGACATTGGGGTCATTATTTCTCAGAAAGGGTTACTTCTTTGTGTTGTGTTTTTGCCTCCACAAAGCACAAAAAGGAGCCTATGTCCACGTTTGATCCATTGCTTAGAAGTAGGATATATTTAGAGAAGTGGGTTATTTGTCTCCGGAGACGTGGGGGGACCTTCAGAGACCATGCTTAGGAAAGCCAGTGGAAACACACTACAGAGCAGACCCATTTCAAAGCAGGTCACACTGAAAGGTACTACGCTGGTGAACCCCCTCCCAAGTCCCCAGACACACACACACACACACACACACTAAAAAATCCTCAAAGCTTTACTAGACTGGCTTTGCAGTCCACCAACCTCTAAATTTAATCATCCTTTTAAGAAAACATTGCTCAGCCCAAGGCATCCCTCCATTTATCCAATATCTGAGGCAAATAAATAAATAAATAAAAACTAAACGGTTTCGTGATTCCATTTTGCTCCACTTCCTCAAATCTTTTCACAATTCCAGAACCGCTACAGAGAAAATAAGGTTGTCGTCTTTTTTTGTGTGGGGTCGACTTCCGCTGGGAATAGTGGGACTCATCTGACCTAAATAGCAATCATGTTCTTGAGTCTATTTGCCAAACAGCTGTGAAGACACTGAAATACACAAACACAAAAGTGTACACGCATAACACACATGCATGCACACACACACACCAAAATGCATTTGAAAAATGCCTATCATCCAAGCAAACTACTTCTCTATTCAACCTCAACAATCTTTCTTGCTCCTTTGGAATGGAACGGCAATCTGCCTTCATTGTGAAATTGAGGAAACCATTCTGAAAAGCAAACAGACCAAATGGAAAAGAAGTATAAAACTCACACACACACGCATGCACACACACACACACACACACAGACACGCACACACACACACAGACACGCACACACACACACACACTCCCCCAAATCGTACATCAAAAGGAGAAAATGGTGTTTAAAAGCTCCAAATCTGAACCTCAAGCCGAGAGGACCCCTCACATTCAGACCCACTGGATAAATGCCAGCTCCATTTCCTTTAACTCTACAAAGAGGGAGGCACGCAAAATAAACATCAATCAATCCAACGATTAGGACATTCTCTGGCATTTGCTCAGAAATATGGGTCCATTTCTCAGGCTGGGACTGTGCCAAGGAAACTTGCAGGGAAAAATGCACTTATAAGTCCCAGCCTGGCTACGAATACGTCACCTGGACCAAACCTTCCCTTTTTCTGTTTAGGTCTGCATGGACTGATCACACATTTAAATCCATTCAGTCAAGTACAGTGCACTTCCAGCCACACTTGAGGCTCAAGCCGAACTGGGAAGACTCTGGAGCCAAACCAGTGGACACAAGCCAATGCTATTCCATGTAAAACGGTTAAAGGGCATAACACAAAATTAGTCCCCTGTTGAAGTCCATTGCTTATGTAAGTTCAGCTTCTCTCTGATGTTCAGGATTTCGTCCAACAACGAGCAGTCTGCCGTGTGTCTTTTACAGGACATTGTCGAGACAGCCAGTCTCAATGACATCCTGCCCTGCTGAGAAGCATTGGCCAGCACTACGGAACGGCCACATGGAAACAGGGAGATATCTGTGACCTTACACGCGAGTGAGTGCATGCATGTGTGCGTTTGTGCATGTGTCAGCTCATGTTTTGATTATGCTTGTGACCAAACCTATGGTCATCAGCAACAGTATAAAAAAGTTACACAATAAAAGTTTTCAGGAATCAAATCCATGCCTGTCTCATCCACCCCAATCTCCAAGTCACTGTGAGTTGGAAGCCCAAATATGAGCAGGAACAAGGGCAGATGGGAGGAAAAGCAGTGGAGGGGAAGGACGAAGAGAGGGGAAGAAGTGGTGGGGAGGAGGAGGGAGAGAAGGAAGAGGAGGAGCGTTAACACGTTTCCTCAGGTATGACAGACTCCAGAACTCAGTGGGACAAACCTATCTGGACTCTAATCAGGGGGAGAGAGAGAGACAGAGAGACAGAGAGAGAGAGAGAGAGAGAGAGAGAGAGAGAAACAGAGTGGGTCACTGAGGGCCTGTAGGCGAGAGGCCCAAGCTCCACTGCCATCTGCGTGGGGGAGAGAGGGAGGGTGCATGTGTCCATATGCCCTTAATTATATCAGCAGAGGAGAGGACTAAGACATGGGCAGAGCACTACAGGCCCACTGAGCACTATGCACCAAGGCTGAGGGATAACAAGGGCCTTTTATCAAGGTCTATTGTGAAGTGTGCAACTGAAGTGTATATAGAGAATGTATGTATGTGTGTGTGCGCATGTTTGTGTGTGTGTGTGTATATGCACTGGTTTTGGGCTGGAGGCGGGGTGAAAAAAGAAAAACATATATATGTGTGTGTGTGTGTGTGTCTTCAGGGGGAGTGTTGCAAATTGTTGGAGGCTGGAGTTTAAGTCTACTATGCATTTGGGGAGTGAGTGTGTGTGTGTCTGTGCGTGTCTCAGGGGTATTCAGGGCTGTTCATATGCCTAGTGGCTGGAGGTCTGGTTCTGTCATTGGGCGAAATGACAGACAGGGGGGACTGCAAACCAACTGCATTTGTCATTGGTTTTCATTATGGCTGAGCCTTGCCAATAGCCTGGGTCTTGACTGAGGTTAGTGAGAGCGCAGAGGGCCACGGGCCGAGATTTTCACTTATGGGGATTCACTGAGGAATGTTCCCTCTGTTTGTCAAGCCATAAACAGCTGGGTGGCCTTCAGAGTCTCAAACCATGAGGTGATATTCATATTTAATGATGAGGAACAGTGCAATAACACACACACAGACAGACGTGCGCACGCACACGCACACATGCATGCACGCACGCACACACACACACACACACGCACACACTCCAACAGACATGCACAATCCAACAGTAAAACATCAACCTTCTCTCTCTCTCTCTTTTACATACACAAACACTCTCCCTCTCTATGAAACACAAAGGCACACAGACACTCTCTCACACACACACTGACAAAACACACACACACACACACACACTTATTTTTCTTTCAGACACAGTAGAGGGCTGCAGACCAAATGTGGTCGTGCGCTCATTTGCAAATTTGATTAAAAAGATTTACTAAATCAACAGACTGTCTTCGCGGCCGATTAATTTCACAGGCCGAACGGTGATTCATCCTAATTCCGGGAGAAAATGACCCTTGAGTTAAGACAGAAAAGGGGACACCGCTGCTAAACCCATTAAAACCCGCACTCAATAGGCCGACGGCAGATGAATCCATTGAAATAATTCAATTTCATTTCTGTTCCGAGGCTTCCAGCGATTACATTACAGGCCTGGCCCTTGTAAAAGGGCTTCGCTTCATGAACTGCGAGCTTGAGAATATTGCAGTGTCATGTCCTTGGGGGCTTTTCAGTGGCACGTTATCAATTTCAACTGCAGGCTCTCTCTACGCCACGCCGACCCCCTTTCATCAGAGGCAGGGGCCACCACCGTGTGTGGTTCCATGAATAGGTTAAGACTTCGATTGAAGACGACGTGCGCGCGCGAGAGAGAGAACGAGGGGGCGGAGACAGAGAAACGCATAATGGAAAAAGAGCACGGAAAGAAGGAAGACACTAAACAAAAGGCACATTTACAGAGAGAGCGAGGGAGAGAGAGAGAAAGAGAGAGCGAGGGAGAGAGAGAAAGAGAGGGTAAACGAGTAATTGAATGTGGAGAGAGGTCAGAAAACAGCACGTGGGAGAGCGCTCGCCCGCTCCTCTGGCCGTGTTTTTCGGCTGGTGGCGGCGGCTCCAGCGCAGTGCAGTGCAGCGTGGGTCCTCCTCTCTGGCAGCGGTGGTCGTGCAGCGGAGAGGAGAGGGTTGATAGATTCAAGATGCTAGGTTGGGCTGGGCTGGGCTGTGGACTCCCAAGACCAACACAGAGCAGGGGAGAAGTGAGGGAGAGTGTGTGTGTGTGTTTGTGTATGTGTGTTTGAGAGAGAGAGAGAGAGAGAGAGGGAGAGACAGAAAGAGAGGAGGTGTGTGTGTGTGTCTGTGTGTGTGTGTGTGTGGTGGGGAGCCGGGGAGACTGAAGCCAGCCAGTGGGATAGAGCTGAGCTGGGGATTGGCTGGCAGGGAGAGCAGCCTCTGATGGAAACCAGATGAGGAGAGAGAAAGAGGGAGACAGAGAGAAAGAGAGGGGGGGGAGAACAAGCAATGCACAGAGAGTGAAGTGGAGCTTGAGGGAGGGAAGGAGGGAGGGAGGGGGAGATGTAGAGAAAAAGAAAACCAGTACCCATTCAGGACAAAGGCAAAAACACACATGGCCTTTTTTAAACAAAAGACCTGGGGCAGGCAAGCCCTCCCTCCTGCCCAAAATCAGTGCATGCATACACATACACACACACACACACCACACACACACACACACACACACACACACACACACACACACACAGTAATGGCGTAATGGGGAAACATCTGTGTAGGACTGGCATCTGCCTGAGGAAAGCAAAGACAAACAGAGAAAAAACAGAACTAGTCCAGGTAGACCTGCAGAACCCCCCCCCCCCCACACCCACTAGAGAGAGAGAGAGAGAAAAAGAGAGACCCATTATCAGAGACTTCCTTGACGAGAGCCGAGCAGTGAGGCGAATCGCTGAAACCGTGTCCTGCTGTCATTTTTCCTGACACACATCTGTGCTTCTCATTCAGAAAAGAGAGGGAGAGAAATAGAGAAAAAGTGGGAGGGAGAGAGAAAGAGACAGAGAGAGAGTAAGAAAGAGGGATTGAGAGCGAGGTGAAACAGACAAAAAGAAGGGGGAAGAAGTACTGTAGAGGAGTCAAAGAGGGTGCAAAGAAACAGGAAAAGACAAAGGGAGGAGAGGATGAGGGAAGACAGAAAGAGACAGAGCAAGAGAGAGAGAGAGAGAGAAAGAAAGAGAGAAGAAGCGCAGCAGCAGGGACTTCAAACAGGCGTGGCGTGACCCTGCGGAACCCCGGGTGAACTGAAATGGGAGACCCTCCATTAAAAACCTCCATGCTCTTCCACCTGTGAAAGCAGAGACAGCCCCGATCAACCCTCCCCACACAGCCCACCTCCCCACCACCAGACCTTCTGCCGCGTGGCTTAGCACCCAGAGGCCCTCTGTGGAGGGTGCAGGCGCTCCTGATCAAAGACAGAGGCCCCACCATACCCTATGTTGCTCTCTCACACACCCCCCCCCCCCCCAAAAAAAAAACTCCAACCGCCAGAGATGCACCGTTCAGTCACACCCCCCCCTTTGCCATACCCTCTCAATCCCAGGAGAGCCTTAAGAGCCTCATGATTGGGGTGACTGGTGAAGGGTGAAGAGGTGAGGACCATCACACACACACAAACACACACACACACAAACACAGAGAGAGCACAGAGTTAAGTTTCAACGCGGCCTCCTCCTACCCATCTGTGCAGGGAGAACTCAATCCGTCCAGCACTGGCGCGAGCATACGGAGGGAAGATTCCACGCTGAGCGCTCGGCACCAAACTCAACTCAACCTCATCCACAGTACAGTACACAGCAGTGTAAGATCTTCATTTAGTCCCGTGCTGATCACTGGTCACATGGTGAAGAGGTGAATGTGGGCTGAAGTGTTCTTAGAAGGGTTTATGTGAAAGTCGCCTTTACTTGATTTCACTGAAGATAGAAGAACACTCCACAAAACTCCTCAAAAAAAGGCCTCAGCGTGTGTGTGCGTGCCTGCACGTGCACTCATTTGTGTCTTTCGTGGAACGGTTGCTACGTACTCAAGCCTAAATTGGCTACTTGACCAAGCTAATTAGCTTGCGAGCGCTCTCCAGCAGGCAAGGCTGGCTGCTGATCAATTGAAAAAGTTGAACAGCCCACGGCCCCATACGCAAATGGGCTTTCCACAGATAAGCCTGCCAGTCCATGATGTCTGACTCTTTTTCCACGTTCCACCAAGACAATGCCTGACAGATCTGAGCCCTGGGCCTGGAGCCGTACACACATGTGAGGAGTGAATGCTAGCAGATCCAGGATCAGGCGTGGCTCTGTGGCCATAACACACACTGCAGTATCAGACGCTGCTTCATACACACTCTGCTCCCACTTTTCCATGCACTTCTCATCAGCCCAACTCCCCCTGCATGACAATGTTGGTTAATGGCTTCTCCTGTCGTGCGAAAAACAGCAAGCTTGCTTGTTCAATCCCACTCCCCCTCTCTCTCTCTTGCCATCTTTCCTCTCCCCCCTCCTGTCGTTTTCTCTCTTGTTCTGTCTCTTTACTTGGCTAAGTAGTGTAACGCTAAGCTATATTCCAGGCAGCACAGGAGTCGTCAATTAACAGCACATCTACAGTTGCAATTCGTCCTCGCCATGTTAGCTTCGGCTTCTATCTCTGCTTAAGCAATTAGTGTGGCGCTTCTTAGCTGGGCCAGTTGGCGCAGGGATGAGGGGAGAGATCTATCTGTGGAGCTCTTCCACACCCCGAACCACCAACCCCCACTCTAGACCCCCACCCACCCACCCATCCATCCACCACCATCACCCTGGACCCCCTTCGCTCTGCAGAACTTCAAACACTTAACCCAATCCTTAGCAGACACAATAAAACGATATACGTGGCCTGGTCAGACAATTTGGAATGCCAAGCCTGTTTGGAGCGGCTTGCGTGTTCGCTTGTCGTTTTTGCTGGCTGCAGCTGTTCCTTCACACACACACACACACACACACACCGACACACGTTCAGACACAAAGAGTGCAGATGGATGATGTTACATGAGTCTCTATGTCCAGCCCCATCCTCTCTGAACCTACAGCCTCCAAACAGATAAGATAAATGCTCTATAAATACAGAGTAAAAAAAAAAAAACGTCCCCTTGGATCGGGCAAGTCCACCATTTCTCAACAGTGCACAGGCGTCAGATCCTTAGCATCAGCTGAATGTGCTGGAGATGTCTCAACAACGGCTTTTTATTTTTTACGGCTTTTTCCACAGTTTAGTCAGATTAAAAAGGGGAGGTGAGAGGCCAGATGCTGTTTGTGTGAGTCACACTTATAAGCTCCTGGCGCGCTCTCTTCACCAGCACTCACGGCCAAAATCAAACCATATCTCTGGGAAAAAAAAAAAAAAAAAAATCTATACTCCCTCCCACACCCACCCGAAACAGATGTAGTCACTTGAGTCCATACAGAATGTGTGATTCTCTGATGTGTGGCGCTTTTTTTTTTTTTTATCAAAGACGCAACCTGAAAGCGCTTTTGATTGATTTTCACGGGCTAAGGCATGGCTTACGCTTCTGCCTCGTCTCGCAAAAAGCTATTGTTACGCCACTGGGTGAGCCGCCAAGCCCAACGGAGCGCAGTTGCTCTCGCGGCCCTGTCAACGCACTACTGGTGGGTGAAACCGCAAGAGTTGTAATGTGAACGAACACACACACACACACACACAGACACAGACACTTTCTGACTGTACAAAAGAAACAGTGAGCTCTGTTAAGATTTTCCACTGTGACTATGAAGCCTTGACTTCCAAGGTCAGGGGCATGACGTGCTATGCTCGGGCCCGGCGCAAGACTGTGGGTGCTGGGGCAGAGGAGAGACGGGTGGGCCTGGGCAGTGGAGTCCACTGGAGAGAGGGGAGGGAGGGAGGGAGGGAGAAGGAGGGAAAGAGAGGGAGAGGGAGAGAGAGAGAGAGAGAGAGAGAGAGCAAGGGCTAGGAGAAGCTGATGAACCATGAAGGCAAACAAGCGGATTGAGCTGCACTGATGTCTCAGTCAATCACTGCGGGTGAGTGAGTCACAGAGCCGCGACACTGCAAGAGAGAAATGTGTTATGTAAACAAGTGTGTGCATGGACATATGCGAATACAGACACACACACTCTCACTGACAAACACACTTTCTCTATCTCCTTCACACACACACGTAAACAACTTGCTAATGTATGTTTGCCAATGGACAATCGTATAAGCACACATACACACAAACAACTGGTATAATCATAACAGAAAAATTGCAAGGGCATACGTACATATATGTACAAGTTAACACACACACACACACACACACCCCTGCAAGACACCCACAAAACATCCACAAGTCATCCACAGACTCATACACCAACTGGCGGGCATGCTACCATCCTGTCATAACAGGCATTTAGGAGTCTGCCGGTGAGTGGATGAGCCCAGGCAGGGCCGTAAGTGAGGCGGAATGACAAACACATGACGCTCCCACTCTCCCTCTCTCTGTTCGTTGGGAGTTTACCGCCGACCTGCACTTCATGCGCCCCGAGGTTGCTGTGACAAGAGTGACGTCCATCCCTGACCCTGAAGTCAGCCTCGTTCTCGCTCTCTCTCCGTGTTTTTCTTTCTTTCTTTCTCTTTATTTCCCCCCATCTATCGTTCCCGCTCTTGCCCTCACGTGGACTGCTCTAGGCCCTCTGGTGTCCTGCTTTCCTTCGCAGACACATACTGAGCATTAGTGACATGACTTCCCAATTAATGTCTTGTGAAAGTTGTTGACTTCGGCCGGTTAGTAGAACAGCCGCATCCTTTGTGCGCGCGTGTGTGTGTGTGTGTGTGTGTGTGTTTGCGCAAGCCTCAGGCAAATAGCAAAATGTGGGAACCTATCCCGGTAGAGCGACCCGTCACAAAAAGCAAAGATATATATGTGGGGCAGAAAAAGTAAAGTTGTGTAGAGAATGAGGTCATGTTTTACACTGTATACAAGCTTGGTGATGAAACAACAGTGAAGTGAGCTCTTGTGCAAAATACTGTCAGCCAATCTTAAACAAAGCTAACAAACGTGTTTTATTCTTGATTTCCTTTGTGTCCCAAGACAGGCAAATTCAACCACGCACACGCACACACACACACACCTGTCGAGCGATGTGAAAGAAAACACTCCTATCTATTATTTAATCCCTTTAGTCTCACCCCTCTCCAAACACAGCTTTGTCGACAACAGTCTTAGCACACCCTGAGTTTGCCCACTTCTTTCTCTCTTTGTGTTTGGGGGAGCGGATGCCCACTTTCACCACTCTGTCTGCTGTCTAAATAAACGGCTGGGCCTGGTGCGGACTAGTTGGCTGGCCCCTCTCAGGGCCCGCGGGAAACCCCGTCTCCGGTTACGGCCTGGCCCAGACCTCTGCTCCCGCTTCGGATTTTCCCAAACCCTTCGCCCTAACCTCCAAATCTCTAAGCCAAACATGGAAACTCACCTCAACCCTGTGCCTTGGGGGCAGGATGTATATGTCTCCACATCCAGCTACTGACAAACCCACCCCCTAAACACCGCCACTCCCCCCAACACACACACACACACACACACGGCTAAACCTTCAAGCTTCACTGAACTCCTGTGTCACTCAGCATGTTTGTATTGTATGTGTTTAAGGTTGAGGTATGGAAGAGCACACTTCCAAACAGCCAGAACAGTTGCTCTGACCTGATCTTGTTTGGTGAAGGGCAGCTTTAGACTGAAAGGTGAAGGGGCATACGGTAGCTAGGTAACAGCCCTGACGTGTGATGGAGTTGAGTTTTGGCTGGTGTCTACGATGGGGTTAGCCAGAGACAAGAGACGACCAATTTAAAAAATGGAAGTCTTGTGTTTTTGTCACTTCTAGTTTCAGAATCCTCACCTGAGCTTTTTGAACACTTTCAGTGTGACAAAGTGTTCCTCTGTATCGCTCTTTCTTCACATTCTCTCTCCATCATGTCTGCTCTCCACTGAGTCTCCACTGAACGCAGGAGTAGGAAGATGGGGGTTGACTTGAAGCCAGGGCAGGGGGGCTAAAATAGTCTCCCCCTCTCCGCCCCTCTGACTCTCTCGCCAGTGTTTACTTGGTGTGTTATTACAGAGGGCAGAGTGAGCGCCACAGAAGAGTAGAGCAGAGAGGGCTTTACAGTTGTGCGTGTGTGTGTGTGTGTGTGTTGTGTGTGAGGGAGAGTGTGTGGAGGCGTTTTTACGTGGGATGGGGGATGGGTAGGGGGGTTAGTGCTCCGGTCTGCTCCGGTAGTGGAGCAGCGCGGACAAAGAGAACCGTGCTTTTTTTTGGGGGGGGGGGCGTTTGTTTTTCTTTCGCTGGATTGGATTATTGTTCTTTTACTTCCTGCTCCTGGATGCAGAGAAAACACGAGCGAATCCCTCGCTGTCAAGCCACCCGTGTTTTTTGGCGTCATCTGTTTCGCGCGCCATTTTTCAGAGAATCGGGGGCGGACGGATGGGAAGGCTGGAGCGGCACCAGACCACGTGTTCGACCCACTGCCAGTTAAATGCTGACCATTTACGACAGATCATTCTAGAACATCCATGTAAGGGCAAACAAAAAAAAAAATCATCGGTGTGGTGCCAGCAGACAGAAATGAGCTCATCGTCTCTCAGAGCTTCTCCCCCAGATTCTATATTCCTCCTTCACCCTGTTTCTTTCATCCTAAGTTTGTCTGACATCTTGCTTTCAGCAACTCAGTGTAGAATAGCCTTGTCCAAAAGCCAGGGAAAGGGAGAGCAAGAAAGAAAGAAAGAGAGAAAGAGAGAAAGGGAAGGAGAGAGTGGCTATAGAATAGGGTGGAGATGGAGTAGCATGTAGGCTTCAACGCATCTCACCCCTCCGGCATCTCCTGTGTTTGTTTATACTGCGGCGACGGCATTAAATCTTGGCTATTGGCCCGCGCGGGGGCCCGAGTTGTTTAACGCAGTGCACTTAACTTGTCCATCTCTCAGCACAAAAGAGACCAGAGTCCAGACATCCAGTTTTGGCCTGAGCAAATAATCATGGCTGCCCGCGCAACCCCCCCCCCCCCCAACCACCACCACCACCACCTCCTCCTCCCTGACTCCTGCTTCTGGCTTAACATCGGTCCGTCTCTGTTCCCAACACACAGCCAAGGAGTCGCCTCTCGTATCCTCACACGCACACACCAGGAGAAAGAAGTATAAACGGTGTCTGTACGTGTGTGTGTGTGTGTGTGTGTGCACACATAGTGTTTGTTTGCTTTCCAGCACAGTTGGAAGAGGGGAACAGGAGAGGTCCTGACTAGGCAACCCTAAACTCAGAGAGGGGGGGCTGGGATGGGGTGTGTGTGTGTGTGTGTGTGAGTGTAGGGGGGCTATATGGTGTGTATGACTGCCTATGTCTACAGTATGAGAGTGAGAGAGAGGCAGAAGGCGCAAAAGTGAAAATAAGACTTGGACAAACATAATAGTTTATAATGGCAGGCACGGCTTTTTCAAGCGAGTTTTCCAACAAGTGCAGAGGAACGCCAAGGTTGACCACATTAAACAAGACAAAACAACAAGGTTTTTCACAGTTGAGACACAGATGGGGAGAGAAAATATATTAAATACCATCGGGCCCTACTTGCAAGGACCCGAACATATCCTGTCTACAAGGTTTGTATTCTATGGGATAACAGTGGTTCTGGGCACCTTATCTTGGGATTGTAAACGAGAGAGAGGGAGAGGGAGAGAGAGAGAGAAAAGAGAGAGAGACAGAGAGCCAAAGAAAGAGTCATCAAGTTAGAGGTAGATAAATGAATAGAGAGAGAGAGAGAGAGAGAAAGAGAGAGAGGCAGAGAGAGATGCGATGATGGGAAATATGCATGGAGGCTGGCTGTCCTGGAGCAAAGGTTGGGCGTGGAGGAGAAGTGAGGGGATTTAGACTTGAGCTCCATCAGAAGCCCAGTGGCACGAAACACACTCAGATCCCAAGCAAAACACAAACCAAACCTCAGAGCTGCCTGGAAACACTTTACCCCAGGAGGGCAGGCAAGAGAGGGAGAGAAAGAGAGAGAGTGTGTGTGTGTGAGTGTGTGTGTGTGTGTGTGTTGATGTGTGTATGTGTGGAGGTGGGAGCAAGTGTATGTGAGAGTGCCGGAGCAGACACACATCTTTTCTTCCCCGAAATATCACCCCCACCTCGCTCCTCTGAACGAAGATCAACATCTCCCAAACAGCGAGCCAGTGTTCAGCTACGAGGGCTGAGAGCTGAATAAAGACTGTGCCAAACACACACACACACATTTATATATGCCAATATCACACAAATACATAGATACCAATATTATACAAATGTATAGATGCCAATATCATACAAATATACAGATGTCAATATCATACAAATCTTTAAAGGTGTGGCTGTTAATCAAATATGTCAAATATGTTTGAGAAATGGGAATCTAATGGACTACACTGATAAAGTACTGACACCTGCTTAGAGGAGGAATGCCTGCTTATCCCTTTAAGGACTATATACCTTTTGATACCCCAGAGAGTGGAACCCAGATCCAGAGAGTGAAAAAACCCACATCCAGCTCCTTTGCCCATCCTAGAACATTCTAGCACTAGTTACAGTGGGCCCATTCACATTTGACTCTCTGTTGGATGTCAAGGGCACAGGGCCTGTTGTGAGGTACCCTTGTGTATGTGTATATGTGTGTGTGTCTATATATGACTGAGTGTGTATGTGTGTGTGTTGTGTACGTGACTGTGAATGTGTGTGTGTGTATAAAATACATGTGTGTGTGTGTGTGTGCGCATATGTGTGTGACTGAGTAAACTGCAGGGCAGTGTGTGTGTGTGCGTGTGTGTGTGTGTGTGTCTGTGTCTGAGTAGACTGCAGGGCAGTGTGTGTGTGTGTGTGTGTGTGTGTGTGTGTGTGTGTGTGCGTATGTGTGAACAGAGCATCCATTCTGCTCAGGGGGCTCTGACGGGCTGCTAAAGGCTGAGATAGGCATCAGGCTGGCAGATGCACGGAGCCGTTGGGAACCCGACTGCTGCTCTCTGCCACTGATCAGCACAAGAGCAGGCCCGTCTGCAACAAAGAGCCCATTATCACGCTACAATAATCCAATCCATGATCCAAGAGGCGCACATTATCATCCCTGACGCCTTATGGTGCTATCTATGGGTATCTTATTCTTTAAAGACATTATGTGATACTCACACATACCATTACCACAGCTAATAACTGTGATATATGCACAATGTATGCGTAAAGAGCTTTGGACATTCTCATTTCGTTGTTTATCAGCTGATCAAGATAATATATGAACAGTTTAATTCATATGAACAGTCTAATTTGTGGGCTGACTTCTTATTAGGTGATCCTGTCCATGTTGGCTAACACCTATACCATGTCAGTGGCTGTATTAGATGTGACGACATGCCTGATAAGCTTGGATTGTGTAGCCGCTTAGCCAGCCAGTATTAGTTTGCTAATTCAATAATGCACCAATTCTGATCCAATGTTGATCCCTCCTGGTATTTTGTACCTAGAATACACCTAAGAGCAGGACCTTTGTTGAAGGATACCAAGAGATACCTTCATTGAAAGAGTTTCCCTTCACAAATGGCTTGTGGCCAGAGTCACTGCTCTACCCTGGGAGGTGTGAGAGAGCCTCCACTGAGAGCACCTGGGAGGTGGAGTTGGAGGTGTGGTGGCTTGCCCGCGGAGCGGCTGTCCTTGGGCTGATGAGGCTTTTGTCCTGGTGCTGGGGGGACAGCTGGAGGATGAGTCACAGGCATGAGATGACGCACAGGTTAGGGGAAGAAGGAGTGAATGACGCCGGGTGGCGCGGTGCGGTTTCATCAGCCGCTCAGTGACCAGGGCAAACAGCACACAAAAACAAAAGCCCAACTTTGTCACGGTTAGGGGAACATCCAAAGAGATCCTAGTCATATATCCTCTGTAGCTGGGTGCTGTCTGTCTGTGTGCGGTGCTGAGATATGTTTGCATTGTCTATGCAGCACACCAGCTAAGAGCTGAATGCATTCTCCATATTGCATGGTCATAGGCCATTGAACACTGCAATGGCCACACAACCAACAGACATTACCATCCCATGAGAGTAGAGGAGAGGAGAGGAAGAGAGCGCAGGGAGTTTCAGGAGAGGAGCAAGGAAAACGAAAGAGCTGAGCCAAGAAAACAAGAGGAGAGGCAATGAGCCTGAGACAAAGGCATGAGAGAAAGGGATGAAGAGGGGGAAAGAAGAAGACGAAAGAAAGAGAAAGAAAAAGAGGAACAACGGGAAACAGAAGCTGAGACATGAGAGGTGATGGCACAGGACAGCTGAGCTGGAGCTAAACAGTGCAGATGGGGTGAGAATAGGGGGAGTGTGGGGCGGGGTGTGAGTGTGGGGTGGTTGTGGGGTGAGTGTGGGGTGGAGGCAGCAGCAGTGAGAGGAGAGGAGCGAGGGGTCGGTGGGGACAGGGCGGCGGGGCACGGGAGGACAGGGGATGAGGCCGAGAGCGTCGGGAGCAATTTGCGGAGGAATGAATAATACAAGCGGCTGCGGCGCGATCATTAAAATGCAGGTGCGTGCCTGGCTGCCGTCTCCAGCTCCCCCGCTAGCAACACAGGAGCGGGCCAGCAGCGCCCTTAAAGCAGTGCAACCACACATGAGGAAAGAAAGTCTGACATTCACACACCATACCGTCTGGATATACCGAGATAACACAAGAGTTTATCTGACGCTCACACCGGAACACGCATGCACGCTTGCACGCACGCACGCACACATGCACACACACACAGAGCAGCCGAGGGCATAAACTGGCCTTCTTCACAGAGTCACTCTGCGTGGCGCTAGCAAACCTGTTAGCTGACAACGTAAAGGCCCTGTCTGTTTCTCTGCCACCGTGGTCAAAAAAAAAAAAAAAAAGGCCATAAATATTCATCACCACAGATGCCCGGCAACAACTTTCTGGCCCCATTTCATTCTGTTTCATTTCAGGTTCACGTCAGGTGTACCAGGCCAGCCTACATTTTTATGTAGTCCTGTCCCCAATGCTAAAGTCAGTCAAAGCAGCTTAGCAAACTAGGTCCTTGTCCTGTCATTACATGAATGGTTATATAACTTAAAATAGAATCATAAGCATAGCTACTATAAATACAGAACCAGTGGTGCAAAAAAATTAACAAAACACATCATGCACTGCTGGCCTGAATCTAAATGGAACAAACTTAGAAGCCTGCAGGTCTGTTGATATGAAATGAATTTTAACAACTGTTTGCATCTATGGTTAATACTGCTTTTCCATATGTTTCAAGTTGTTAACCTGCAGCTACTTCAACTACTGTCTAAAAAAGAAAGAAGGAAAAAAAAAAGGCTTGGAACCCACTGGAGTTCTCATTTCAGCCGTTCAAGGTTCCTCCGAGAACCCTTAAGACGACATTCTCAACTGTTCCAATTCTAAGAGAGCAGAGGGAGACCCACACTATACAAGGCCATCACACTGAAGTTACGTTGCTGGAGTTTTTAAAATAGCACAGAGACCTACTCCGTTGTTGACCTACTTGGCAGAAAGTTCCAACCCACTTGTTTGAAAGACAAGAGGAGCGGGAGGGGGACAGACGCAGGAACTGGGCAGTGGGGCACACGTGTGCACTGAGGTGTGTCCGGCGCTGTTTTGCGTCTAGTTGCTTTGGCTTGTGTGCAGTGCTGTAAAAAGCTTCTCTCTCTCTCGCTCTCACACACACACACACACATATAAACACACACACAGGCCTACATGCCACATAACACAAAGGCAGATCCCCTTACACAGGAAATCACGTTGTTCTTCCACAGTATATGAGGCTCAGACCCAGGTGCTGCCTGTATGCAGTCTTGTAAAACCTCCTCCACACAGTGAGGTGCATTGAGATCATTTCAAACACTAACCAGTGTTTCCTTCACTTTGTTCCCATTTCTTCCTTTCCCCTTGATTCCAAACCATGTTCTCTTATTGTCACGTTTACCAAAGGTATCAGTCAAACAGATTCATTTACTGTACATATCCAGCTTCACAACACACACATACACACACACACACACCTTCCACCCTTCAACACACACCTTACCTTCCAAACCATGCTATCCACACATATCTACAGTTCTAAACTATCTTTCTTTGCTAGACTTCTCCATCTCAGACACCACCCCCTGCTGTCTCATCCAGCTGCCCCCCCCCTCCCCCACACTCTACTCTCCTCTACTTGCTCTCCTCCTGTGGTGCTGGCACACCTGGACTTGTGAGCCGGTAGCTGACTCTGGCACTTTTAGGGCTCCTGTGGGCCTGCGTGGCGAGGAGGACACACACACACACACACACACACACACACACACAAAACACGCACAACAGGCACACACGGCCAGCCGACACTGGGCTTGACAGTCTCCCCCTGGAGAGGCTGGGGCCCTGACAGCCCCTCTGCTCCAGTCTCACAATGGCTGGCGATGGGGTTGCAGGAGGCAGGGAGACGCCTGCTGGAGCACAGGAACACTGCCATCTAGTGGCCAACGACAGAACAGAACAGAACAGAAGGTGTTTTTTTTCTTCCCTATTTGAATGTGGAGTAGACAGCAACAGCAGCAACAAAGAGGCTGCTGCAAGAAGGTGTGGCGAGATAAGACTGGAGAACATGTTAGTCTGAGCTCTGGACAGTTACCCCCCTTAGAACCAAATGACAGCCTTAAAGCTCACAGCACTGACAGACAAAGAACTTGAGCCGGCCCACTCCTGTCCACACACAGCAAGGACTTGACATTACAGCATATACTGTCTGGGTTTTTCTATGGAAGATTCACGTCACAAGTGTGTGACATAGTTGCTTAGGGCTCTCTCTCAGAGTGGGACACACTTACACAGTTTTGCTGCGATGTTTGTGTGTGTGTGTGTACCATGGAGGTAATGAGGTGAGTAAGAGTGTTTGTGTGTATGTGTGTGTGTGTGTGTGTATGTCTGCGTGTGTGAGTGAGTGAGTGGGTGGGTGAGTGGGTGAGTGGGTGTTTGAGTGTGTGTGTGTGGTGTGTGTGTGTGTGTGTGTACGGTACCTGGCCTGTGGGAGTCATGCTGGTACTGCCTCACCAGGATGGTAGCGGGTCTGTGGGATGGCTCAACAAAAGGATCTGGAGTCTACAGAGAGGAAAGAAAAGACAGGAAAGGATAAAAAGAAGGAAGAAGAGAAGGGAAGGGAAAAGAGAGACAGGATGAGAGGAAAAGACAAGAGAGAGAGAGAGAGAAAAAAAGAGAGGATGAGTGGGGGGGGGGGGTGGAAGGAGTGAAAAAGGAAAGGATAAAGTGAAATAGGATGGAGAAAAAGAGTTAAATCAGGGAGTTGAAAGGGAAGAGGACAATGGTGGAGGAAAGCAGGGGTGGGAGAGATATTGAATTGAGGAGAGAGGGATTAGCCAGGAACAGAGGGAGGGAGTCGGCAGAGAAAACACACACACACACCACACACACACACACACACAGGTTTTCAATTTCTCCCCCATTTCCTGGGTAAAGCCCCCAAATATGTCCAGTATACAGGCATGGGGACTATCCCAGAACTGCTTTGGCTGCGTGTGTGTGTGTGTTTGTGTGTGCAGACGGCAGACCGACACACTCCATCTCTCTTTGACACACTGACAGAAAAAAGAAAAAAAAAACAGCGATGGAAAGTCTCATAAGAAGCCAGAGCTTCTGTCGCCAGTGTTAGCACGTCCTTACCAAAGCGAGCACACCCTGCCATTTGTCATGTCAAACACTTATGCAGTGCAGCGTGCGTATCCCCACCGAGAGGAACGTTGCGGCAGAACACCAAGAACTAGGCCACGCTTCATTTCTCTCTAACTCCTTTTTAAAAAGGCAGTCACTTTGTTAACTTAGTCGACAGAAAACCACTTTGTTGAATTTTTCATACCAAAGGCTAAATATTTTTAGATCATCACGACACGACTAAATGTGTGACCTAAATTAATCCACTTAAAAGCTCCTTATAAATGATTATTTAAATGAAAGGAAAACATTTCGTAGCGCAGGTCGCTCAGGACGCTAATAAAGCTGGAGCCAGGGGGCTTACTGGGACGGAGCTCAACTGGATTTGAGCGTGGCGACAGAGTAATGCTACTGATTTTTTTTTTTCTGTCCTTTCAACATGGACGTGGACGAGCCAAGTACAAATCCAGGGTAAAATCTGCTTGGAAGGGGCTGAGCGATTCGGCTAAGAGGTGCAGTCTGCACCCAACATGATTGCGGCAAAAGATAGCATATGAGCGAGGTCTGGCCCTGCCGTCTGCCTGGGCCTGCCAAGAAAGAGCAGGTATACGTCTGCCAAGACAAAGGCATTTATGTGTGTGAGTTTGTGTGTGTGTGTGTGAGTATGTGTGGTGTGTGGGAGTGTATGCTTGTGTGATTGTGTATGGTTTTGCATGCATGACTGTATATGTGAGTGTGTATATGTGTATGCATTTGCAAAGAGTGTATGTGTTAGTGTGAATGAATGCACAAATATATGACTGTGAAATGGTGCTGACTGATGTACTTGTGCTTTAGGTGTGTGTGTGAATGTATGTGTATATATTTATAAGGAGTACATATTGGTTTGTCGGCATGTATTTGTGTATGTGCGTGTGTGTACATGGTTATGTGTATGAGTGTGGATGTTTGTGATCGTGTGTGTGCATGTACTGTTGGAGACTTCACCATGGAGACACATGCCTCCTCTGAGCTGGGTGGGCGGCCTGCTGTTGTTGATGCCAGCCTGGCAGCTCCAGCTCCGTCAGATGGGGGTACGTTGGTCCTGGACATCAGCTCTGGGTGCGGCCCAGCCGGGCTGGCTCCAAACCCACCGTCAGCGCACAGCAACCCAGCTTCACCTGCTGGAGAGGCGTGAGGACACAGAGGTGTGAGGACACACAGCAGTGGAAAACCGAGACACAAACACAAACACACACACACACACAACGGGAAAGCATACAGTAGAGTGGAAAAGCTAACCTGGTACACACATTTTACAACCCCCCCCTCCCCCCCCCGAAGACATGCCGTCATTTGTTTGCTCAACAGCTGACTGCCGATAAATAACAGCAAACATAGAGTCAATGGCGAGCGAGTGTGCAAAACGCTTTTCTCTTTCCAGCAGACACAGAAGATGGATTGGGGAGGGTGTGTGTGTTTGTGTGCAGAGCCCACCACAGAGCCCACTAAAGTGGCGCATACCGAAAAACATATGGAGTCCTCTGCTGAAATATATGCAAGGCTCAGGCCAACAGAGAGCACACAAGAATACACAAACACACACACATACACACACACAATGATACATACATACACACAGATACACAATCCAAAACACTGATGATCATCTTTCAAAGCCTGTCTATGCATGACTGACACCAGAGAGGAGCTTCTGACTGATCCATAGGTGGAACGGAACGGCTGTTTTTCTGCGGGTTGGCTGTGGGAACCTCAGTGAGTTTGGGCAGATGCCACAGCACAGACATATGCAGTGTCGTTGCCCCCCCCCCCACCCCCTTCCCTTCTCATCCCTTCTCATCCCTTCTCCAAACCTCCACACATTGTTATTGAGTCTACAGCCTCTTCTTACTTCATGCTGAAGCGTTACCGCAGCGTGGGAGGAAAACAAAAACGCTCCTTAGCTAGCACTCAGTCAATAATACGGATCTTGTCTTTACTGCTTGCGGTGTGCCTGTGTGGTGTGTGTGTGTGTGTGTATGCATGTGTGTGTCCTCTGTGCTCTCAGAGTCTGGTCTCAGAGCTACACTGAAACTGTGTTTTATTCCTCAGTATGTTTTTTTTTTTTTGTTGCTGTTGCTGAGAGCTGAGTTGCTTGTGTGGAAAGCAAATATTGGTTTAGGCTCGGACAGGAAGCGAACTGTGGATCCAGGACTCCCACCCCCCTCTCCACTCCTGACAGGATCCTCTCATAACTCAGGAGTCCCACTGAACCACCTCCACCAACACCATCCCCCACCACCCTCATCTCCCGGCTCCATCCTCAGGCCTCCCTGGAGCAGAGCAGTCAGGACTGGGCCAGCACCACCACCAACAGCAGCTCCATGAAAGCCCTCATCCACACTCACAGCATTCTCCCTGTGCTCTCTTTCAGAGGAAGAGGGGAGGGGGTGAGGGCTGTGGAGGTGGTGAGAGTGAGTGAGTGAGTGAGTGTGAGTGTGTTAAAGGGGAAGCTTTTAAAATGACCGTTTATCCTTCTACTGACTAGTATGCTATCATTATGTAGTTTTGGTAATATTATGAAAATAATTCACTAAGGCCAATATGAATTCTCTTTCTGTGTGTGTGTGTGTGTGTGGTGTGTGTGTGTGTGTGTGTGCGCGCGGCACGCAAATGACAGGTTCTGAAAGAGCATGTAATAAAATACTTGCATGTGTAAAGGAAAGGGAAGACTTGTGTGTGTGGTGTGTGTGTGTGTGCGCGTCCTCTGCGTGTGAGTGTGGCGCGTCTCTGCATGTGCATCTGCATGTGAGAGAGCGAGAGGCCAAATGCGAGTGACTTCTTACCGCTTCGAAGTTCAGACCAGAAAAACAAGCCACGCACTGCTGCGGCAACGAGGAAACCCAACCTGAGACGAAAATATTGATCTGATGGCGAGGAAACTTCACAACTCTTTCTCCCGAGGCCCCGAAGGCGAGCATGCTGCGGCCCGCGTGTTTGCTTAACGGCTTAATGACTTCTGAGGGACGTTAATCAGATTCCTTGGCCACACATGGAGAGATATGCACGGGCTTTGATGTCGTGACAGCAACACTGTCATCATATATTATAAACATCAACACACTTCAAATAGATGACTACACAGACACAGTGAGAGAGGGAGTGCGTGAGAGAGAAAGAAAGGAAGAGAGAGACAGAAAGAGATCAAGGCAAACGCGATGAATCTGACATAAGAGGAAACCACAGATGTATGGGGACCCCCGCTGTGCACTGTAAATCCAAAGAGCTCCTCCTCACCCTCCCCCTTCCCCTCGATCTCCCCCTGATGGAGAATCCAGAGCGGAGAGAGTGGGCCTGACGTCCCCTCTGAGCTCGCTCCGCTCCGCTCCCATCCCATCCCATCTCCAGGCCGGGCTTCGCCTCTGTCTCTCCTCTCAGCACCAGCCCACCACACAAACATGTCTGCCACCCTGACACACCCTGCTTCCCTATCCTTCATCCGCACTCTGTCCGTTTCCCTACTCACTGTGGGGGCTGTGGGATTTAGGGAGATGGTGTGTGTGTGTGTGTGTGTGTGTGTGTGTGTGTGTGTGTGTGTGTATGGAAGTGAAGGACCACCCAAAAGCTGCAGCCCGCTAGCTTTTGCTACGTTTTTGCCTCTGCTAGGAGCATGAGAGGTGAGCTCCATGTAAAAATGCTTCAGCTGAACATGAAATAAAGGCCTGAGAGAGCACAGGTTTGCGTCAGACAGGAGGTATGGTGGTGAATTGCAATTCGACTCCATAAAGTTTCTTTGTGTGTGCGTGTGTGAGTTTTCTGTATATTTTGTGAGTGACTATGTTTGTATGCAGTGTGCACGCATGTAAGAGCATGTGTGTCATAAATATTGCATACTTCAAATCTACTGGAGGAGATGAACATTCATCTGTGCCTTTTGGTGTTATACACAGATGGAAAGCAGGCAAAATACTTCACATTCCCCCTCTATGTGAGCAAGTTACAATAACTCTTGACAAAGAGATAGGACTTCACCATAGGACTTTACCAGGCCGGTATGCAACATCAGCTTACGTCAGGCACGTTAGCGTAAGAGCACAAGGATAAGGCAGCGTGAATGATGTTCGTGACTGACATGGCAGTGTCACTTGAGCTAATGACAGCGTGCTGATGGAACAGATAGCAGTCGTCTCAGTAACGGCTGACACTGACAGAACTACGTGTTCTCACCTAATTCGTCATTTGGGTGCACGGCACAGAGTGGACCTTGTGTGTGTCTGGTAAACGTTTAGGGAAAAAAAAAAAAAAAGAAATGACGTGTGTGATGTTGCTGGGTGTTCGTGACTCGTCTGAGGAGTACAGGCAGACTCTAAAAACAGAATTCCTAACAAGATAGATCATGTACTGATAAAACGTGTAAATGGTGATGTGAGACTATTTATTAGAACACCCATGTGTGTGTGTGTGTGTGTGTGTGTGCATATTTCGTTTTCAGTGAATTGTGCAAGTTGTGATAGCATTGCTGGGTGAGCAGGAATGAGAGTGTCTACCTTTTCTCATTGGATTTTCCAGGCGATGGTGGCATTGGAGTGTGTGTGTGTGCGTACGCGTGTGTGCATGAGCTCCTGTGCCGGAGTGTGAGAACATCTACCTGCTTCAGTGAGTTGTCCAGGTGACGTGAGCGTTGCTCTCTGCGTGTGTGAGGGCTCCAGGAGTGAGTGTCTGCTCATCAGAGTCTCTCCCTCTGCTGGGAGCAGGGGTCTCTGACCTTCACTCACCTCACCTGCACTGCTGCCCTCCTCCCACGACCTCTGATAAATACAGGACACACACACACACACACACACACACACACACACACAGGAACACATGTATTCATAGTAAAGCACTACCATGGGCATGGACTTTTAAACCCTAGTTTCGTTCCAAAGCTCTTCAGCTTGTGTATCCAAGGTGAAATATGTAAGGAGAGACAATTCGTAGCTGAGGTTTTAGTGCCCTCTAGTGGTGACATCTATGCTTACATATAAGACCTTAGGATGATTCCGAAACAGATATGTCTAGACAAAGCAAGTCAGCACACCAGACTTTCCACAAGACAATGCAATGGTACATAACAACATACCGATACACCATAAAAACTACCCACTTTTGAATATGTGATCTAAACTCACAGGTCATGGCAAGAAGAGGTTTTAGTGTGCGTGTGTGTGTGTGTGAGCCGTTACCTCAGTGGGCCCCTGAATGACTGAACCCTGATCCATACGGGCCAACAGAGCTAGGATTGGGTCATGCTGAGACCGTGGTAGTGGTCTCAGCACCACCTGACCTTCACTGGGTGGGTCATAGTCCTGAAAGAATATAGGCACAATAGTGTCACACAATCAGTCACACTTTGGTCACATGATGTCAGCAGATGTGTGCAAAAGAACAAAAAACAAAAAAACAAATAGTATAGCGATATGAAGCTATATTACTATATATTATATAGTATACAGTTATATAATTATATAAGTTAGGAAAAACACACAGGCCATAAGAATACATGCATACAGAACTTTGCATTGGGTAAAGTCTTACAATCAGTACACGCCTTTTTGTGTACAATAACCCGTCAAAACTGACCACTGTGTGTACATTGACTGCTAAAGAAAACATATTACACAACTATCAAAACACAGCACATAATTCTGTCTCTACAGAAAAGTGTAGCGCAGGGATACATGAGAAGGATGCTCACCATGTCCTGGACCCCCAGGAGAGAGCTGGCCAGACTGGCATTCAGGTTAGGTAAAATCAGGCCTTCCTCTTCCAGAGCTAGGAATAAGTTCATTTATTAGCAAGACCATTCTATGTTATCTAATTCACTTCATTTACATATACAATGCTATAGCCATCATTCAATCTAGTAGATCTTGATTGGAAGAGCAGAGGTATTTGGACCTGATTTTGGCACCTTTTAAAGTAACTCAATGTTATAATAATCTATACTCTTTTGATCCTGTGAGGGTAATTTGGTCTCTGCATTTAACCCAATCATGAATAAGTGAAACATGCACAGCACACAGTGAAGTGAAGTACAGACTAACCCGGAGCAGTTGGCTGCCTGCTATAGCAGGCAACCAGGGAGCAGTGAGGGGTTAGGTGCCTTGCTCAAGGGTGCTTCAGCCATGGTCCACTGGTCGGGGATTGAACTGGCAATCCTTTGGTTACGAGCCCGAAGCCCTAACCAGTAATCCATGCAATGTAGCTCTTCTACCTTTCAAATAATGGCTTCAAACTTGTTTCCCTGCTACACTTATAGAGTCTTTCTAGCATTGCCTATGTGCACCCAGAATGCCTGTTGTAGCACTACTTAATATTGTAGGCAGCGGTTTGGAACAAGCCTGGCTTTCACCCAACCACTTGAAATCCTATTGAGCTCCAGATCACTATGGGGAGGCACAGGCTAGCTTGGAGCATGACCCCTTTCATCAGTTCCAGACATACTGGGTCCCCTCTTAACAATCAATGATCACCCATTTATTGGTACAATATTGGTATGAATATATACTGTAACTGCTAGAGGTAAAAGAAAGCAGGCATATGGTACAGTTATTTCCGGAATATAAGATGCACCATGTATAAACCTCAGGTCAGTGTTTTATGCAAACTAAAAAAACAAAACCATGTACTGACCTTACTCTTTGTATTAACCTCACCCACGTATTAACCTCAGTTTACTAAACATTACCTATTAAATCACAATCACATCAGATCAAGTAGAATGATGAAAAGGAATACAATCCTGTATACAGCCCTCACCCATGCATGTATAAACCTCATAGATGAAAAAAAAATGATGAAATCAAAGAAGTAACCTTGGTTAATAATGGGGAAGTTATGGTATATGGTGTACTATGCTGGTACCAGCAAAAGCTTACATTTCTATGCATACTAAAGATGTAAATACCTCTGGCTGCTGCTATGTGGCTGTAACTGAGAAGCAGCTCTCCCTCAGAGATGTGTCTTGGCACGGCCTCCGTCTCCGTTAGGGAGCCGGCGGAGCTGCTCTCCTCCGTGGAGGAGGGGGAGAGAGGAGAAGCAGGAGCAGGAGGAGGCGGCGAGGGCTCCTTCACCATGGTGGGAGCAGGTGGAGGCACTGGAGTCTGAGGCTTGGCAGGAGGAGGAGATGGGAGGGTGGACTCCTCTTCTCTGGCCACAGACATGATGCTGCACGGAAGGGGAGGGAATGTGGACAGCGTAAGACAGAGACAGACAGTAGAGGAGGTTAGAGGAGAAAAATCCATAAAAGGTGAGAATGAAAGAAAGAAGAGGACAGGAAAGAAAACTGTTTATGGGTGTAATTGACAGCCAGGACCAGTGGAGGTTTACAAGCAAGCAGTGGTCCTGTAGTGGAGATGATCAAAAAATAACACCTCTGGGGTGGGTTTCCTGATGGTGGTGTCTCTTGGTGGTTTACAAAAACTTAAAAAGTACACAGTACCTTACTAAAGCTGTTCACTTTTGTGTTTTCCAAACCATCTTTTCCTTATCTTATCTTATCTTAGCAGGCTAAATCTGTTTCTGCCTTTTGTCATTTACAAATGTCAGAGATGAATATGAGCTGAGAGCCTTGGTGGTCATTTTTAAGCATAGTTTAAGCAAGTTGAAATTTAAAAAAGGATTCCCGATGCTGTGTGATAGTTATGATTTCACAAAACAGGAATGAATAACCTTGCTGTAAAATGCCAGCAGTGTTATAGGGCCTAGTCTCAGAAAGGAGTTTAATCTGGAGGAGATTCAGTACACACCTCCTGTTAGACTGGTTCCATTCACTGGACACTGACTGACTGTGTTTGTACCTGTTGTTTAGAGAGTGTGTCTTTGTTGTTTCTAAAAGTCTTTTTAAAACCGCTCTTCCGTTTTCCCTCACAGTTTTCTTTTCTTTTGTTGCTACATGTCCAGGTAACGGATGCTGACTTGCATTACACTCTGGTATGGTGTGTGTCATTGCAACCATAAACCAGCATAATCACACAGTGACTGAGGTGTGACTGAAGTCTGATGTGCTTCTGATCACCATCCCTCATGCAGAACCTTACCTCCATCTCCACTTACAACCTCTGCCTACACACGCATTCTAAGATTCTAGACGTCATTTCCAAACGAAGGCCTCTCCTTCTATGGCCTTAGATCAGGACAGCACTGACATTTAGCACTTAAGATGCGGAGGTGGAGAAGTACAGATGTATTATATTGGTATGAGTATGAGATGTCAGGCATGTCAGATGTAATTCAGTGTTCCATATTATAAAAGCTGTGAAATGTACAGTACAAGATTAGTCATGTTTCTCCCCATCTATTAGGCAAGACTTGTCTTATGCAAGTCTGTCTATTGATTGTTCCCTGCCACTCCACTTTCAGTTATTACTCCAGTCAAAACATGTTCTGATCTAATGCAGCTTTGATCTGAGCGCCAGAGCGATAATCCTGCCGTCTGCACGGCAACCGAGGCGGTATCGATCGATAATTAGTTGTTTGCTCAAAATAGTCTTTTGCACATGCATGTCACGTTTTCACCGAATGGATCATATTTGAGGGAACGTGGTTGAAAACTGGGAGAGGCTCATTGGGACAACAGCAGGGGGAGCTGTGGTTCCAAATAACAACTTCACTGCTGCGTCTGCTATTCCCTGCCATTCGTCTCCACTCAATACCAATCACAGATAAAAGTGATGGCCTTGCAAAGACTGTGGCCTGTCCGGGAGAAAACTGGTGGAGTGGGGAACATGATCAAGGCGTTAAGGATACATCAGTGCATACATTCCTTAGCGCACACATCAGTGGCTATGGATAGAATATAGTGTATATATAAGTGTGAGACACTAAGGGTCTATTATGCATCTGTTAAATGTGAATAAACAGGAATTAAACTACAAGACAAATATCGTTGAGCTGAACCGAGTTGTTATACACAGCCTACATCTTGTTCAGAGTTCAGACGTAGGATTGAGGTGTATGTTTGTGTGTGTATGTGCATGTGTGTGTGTTTGTAACTGGGGCCTGTCACTCACACAGGCGGCGGGCGCGGTGACTCCTTGTCGCTGTGAGGCTGCTCCTCAGTGAGCGGGAGCTCGGCATCTTCCCAGGGGTTGTTGAGCAGGCTGGCCGGCACGGGGCCGGAAGCGGGAGGGGGAGGAGACGGAGTGGTCACTCGGGGTGGTGACTGGACAGGCGTGGTGGTGGGCGTGACAACCGGAGGCTGCTCCACTTCTGAAGCGTTGACAGTGAAAATGGACACGACCACATGATTTTCAGAGACAGGATCAGTGACTAGGAGTTATTTCCTCTCAGAATATCACGTCAGATTTTACAGTCTTGACCACTGCTGTGCTGCCAGTATTCAATGCACTACTGATCAACAAAGGCAACAACAAGGGCTCCCTATTTAATCAGTCTGGAATCCTGAGAGCCATGCTCCCTCTCCAGACCCTCCAGTTAGTAGCATCAACAGAGAGTTGCTAACGTAAATAGCAGGAAAACACAGACCTTTTATGGTGTGGGTGTGTTGCTGGGTAACGAGACAAATGGATTCACATATGCTATGTGTTTGACATAAATCATCCTATGTGTACACCGGCTCTTATATATACTTAGGTGATAGTGTGTGTGTGTGTATGTGTGTCTGTCTGCCCGTATCTGTGTGTCCCCCTCTGACCTGGGTGGGGAGCTGAGGTTCAGGCTCTCGAGGGGACTGCTCTGGGGAGCCCTGCTCTGAGGCCTGTGGGGTGTCCATGGGGGACTCGGTGTGACTCGGCCTGGCGCTGGGCTCTGGAGTGGCCACTGGGGTGGGCACCACCGCTTCCTAAAAGAGACATAATGACTTGGTGAATATGTGGGCAGCTGGCAGTCACTATCATGTGAGGCCAATCATCTCTAAACGTACATGACGGCTGATGCCCTCTCTTTACCTGCAATTCAACAAAATCTTTTAATTATTTATAGTTCAGAGGCACTGAGGTGGCAATAAATATAAAATAAAACTTGCGTCATACATCATAAAAGTTTCTAAATAACAAGGCCAAGGCTCAAACATCTCTGAACCGATTGTGCTCATGGTGTTGTTCAGCAGGTACAGATGCTGTTCAGGGACCCATGACAATCACAGAATAGCAAACATGATCAGCCTCAGGATCAAACACACTGACTGATAACACCTGGAACATCTCGGCTATCTAGGTCATCATTTTGAAGGGAACCATCTGCTGAGGAAACAAATGCTGTTTTGCTAAGGTGTGTCAGTGTCTGTGTGTGTGTGTGTGTGCGTGTGTGTACCTCTGGTGCCGCTGGTTGTTGCTGAGTGCTGGGATCTGGGCGTTCTTGTGTGCGTGCCTGTGCCTCTCTCTGGCCCAGCATGGTGAAGGCGACTTCCGTCAGAACCTCCTCCACGTATTGCCTGAGCAGAGCCGGGTCCACCGGCCTGCCGTCGGCCTGACAGAGCTGAAGGCCTAGAGAACTGGCCACCGGTCCTGTCAGAGTTAAGGGGACAATAACATCAGCACACATTAGTCACGTAAGGCTCCAGACTAAACTTGCAATCGTAGTTTTCTCCCTCTCTGAAAACTCCTCATTAATCTGTAGATGGTGAAGCCTGTGTCTCGTCTCGCTCACTTATTCAAACACTCAATACTAACTTTGAACAGCAAAACAATGGTCTCCTCCTCCCTTGCGGATTCAAAGCTCATCATTAATCTGCAGTGGAGAGGACTATGTTTCGCTTACTCAAGTGCTGCATTAACTCTTCGGCGAGGGAGGAGACCTTGACTTTCAAACACACTCAGTCAAAACTCATCGCGATTGTGGGGGGCGAGCGTCGGAACTGTGTCACGTCGTGTCTTGCTTCACAGAACACAAGGGTACGCAAGCGAGCTAGACCCAAAAATATTCAGCGTGGAGGAGAGATCATGGTAGTCTTTCATGGTGGCACAACATAAATAAGAGAGTTTTTGAAGGCTTCTGAGGGCAGCCACTTTTAGTAGGAGTTACGAGACGCAATTTGTTCAAAAGTGGCAGACATACAGATAAGGGATCAAAGAGTAGAGGGGAGGAGAGGAAGGGAGAGGGAGGGAGAGAGAGAGAGAGAGAGAGAGATTCTGAAAAGTGAAAAAGAAAAGAAAAAGTGCTGACAGTGACCTGCTGGCTTGATCGCAGACTTGTAGCCTCCTCGGCAAATGTGATACGCCATTGATCTTTCTATTACGCGGAGCAGAGGAGGAGAGGAAAAAAAAAGAAAAAGAGGGAAGCTTAAAAAAAAAAAATTAAAAAAAGAGAAAGTGTGGATTAATGGGCCGGTGACTGTGCACTGCCTCCATTACGGCTCCGGAGTCCTCAGATCCATCACGGCGCAGCGGCAATCAGGGCTTAATGAGGAAACTGCAACCCCAGTCCCGCTGACACGTCTGACAGAGCAGTGCTGGCATGGGCAGAATTAACTATGAGTCAATAGTTCAGAGAGGAAGGGGAGGAAGCTGCCAGTGGGCATGCCTGGCGCCCACTCTCTCTCTCTCTCTCTCTCCCCCAATTTCTTTCTTTTTCTCTCTATCCACTTCTTCCACTCTCTCTCTCTTGCTCTCTCTGTGTGACCCCCCCTCCTCATTAAGAGGCAAACTCAATTTAATAATCTTGTAGAGTCAGAAGGGGACATGTGTTTATGCGTGCTGTGTGTGTGGTAGGGATCAGCCATTGCTGCTGAACTTGGGCTCCGGTCATAAATCTCGCCTGTGTCGCAACCGAGAGAAACTGGCGCCAGATAGGCCACAAGCCCGAGGCAGTCGAAAAATAAATAAATAAATGAATGAATAAATAAAAATTCAAAATCACTATAAATAGATGAGGTTTATTAAGATCTGACTGTCAACTCTTTTGCTGTTCTTTTGCAATGTGCACTTTTTTTGTGTGCCTGGAGTTAAATGACTGACTCACAAATGAAGTCCTTCATTGCAGTTATGTCTCTGAACGCCACCTGCCCAGCTCACCTATGTCTGAGTCTTCACTCTCTGCAGCCTCTGGCTGACTGGTGGGGTCACCTGGAGCTCGCTGGGCAAACATCTGAGTGATGACGCGGACCATCACCTGTTGCTCAACCCTGTTGAAAAAAATCAGAGACCATTCAAAACAGCTCTGCCTGAGACCAACTAAGATTTAAAACATCGAGAGAGCAGGTTGTGCAAATGGGTGCCTAAACAGCCTCACCAGTCAGTGAGTCGGTTCTCGATGGTCTCCCGCTGGTGTATGGTTGCCAGGATAGGCTCCGTAAGAGGGACAGGCTGAGGGGGGACAGGAGGGAAGGCAGGTCCATGGTAGAGAGGAGCCGCAGAGGTGGCCTGTCCATTCAGCTCAATGGGAGACTCTGGAGGGACTCGATCCTCCTCAGGCTCCTTTAGGGATACAGACAGAGAAATACAAAGGCATTTGACTTTTCTGCACTTTAAAGACTTGCCTGGAGTAGTCAAAGTTTTGGGTTCCTTTTAAGTGTCAAAACCTCACTTTTCGTCTGCATATAAAAGGCAGCTTAATGATGAAGATCGTTTTGTGAGGGGAAGGGTGTTGTTGGAGGGGGGGTGTGAACAAAATTGCGAGACGCATCCCGACGCCTGTGGAGACTGAATCACTTGACCGAGATACACTGCGGCACCCGCAGAGCCTGCATCTGTTTCTCCCATCCGAGAGCATTCAAGGAGGACCCGTCGTATAGCAGTCTTATTGCCAACATCTGGCCGAGCCAGGCCTTACTGCCGTCGGGAGTTTCTTCTCGTACAGTCATGAGGGGTGGGGGGGAACCAGGGGTAGGTGGTGGTGGTGGGGTGAGAAAGAAGAAAAGAGGATTTGTTATTGAAAATCCACCCTTCCTCCTCCTCCTCCTCCTCCTCCATCTATGAGCGTCTTCCCGCGTTCCCGCTCCCTCCGCTCTGGCTCCTGGTTTGCATTACTTGCAGATTCCTTTGGCAGCCAGACAGGGAGGCTTGTGTCAGTGCCGAGTTTATTATCTCAATTCCAACGGCTGTTTTTCTGAGATGAGGGAGAGGAGGTGTGTGTGTGTGTGTGTGTGTGTGTGTGTGTGTGTGGGGTGGGGGGGGTCAGACTGGTGGTGTGGGACACGAAGAGGAGAGGAAAGAGGGACTGACTCTGTGTGTGTGTGTGTGTGACAAAAGGAACATAAAACAAGATGGAACAACAGCAAAGGACGGGGGGGGTGGTAGGAACGAGAGACTCGAGAGAGAAAATGAGAAGGACAGGGGGTGGAGGAGGTATCTGCCTTGCTCTGGCAGATGGAGGCTCTTCTCTTTCTTCTTGTTCTGAACTTTTACTGCCTCGATGGAGGCATTTTCGGTAAAACAGAGCCCGAGAAATGAGGTGGTGTGTGTGTGTGTGGTGGTGGTAGTGGGGGGGGGGGGGTAGTGCAAGTCAAGGGCGCTGGCAGCGAGGCAGGCCTACGTCAGCCTCCGCACTGCTCAGCTAAAGCACTCCTGGCAAACAAGGTGGAGGGAGTGCTGGTGGGAAAGGGAGGGGAGAGGGGGGGGGGTGGGGGGGGGGGGGGCGAGAGTACTTAGTTGGAGGCAATCTTCCAATTTACGGTATTTGGCCCCTAAAATATTTTACCAGCTTTTGTGGCGTTTGGAAATGTTGACGCTGCTGGAATAATATTTTCTCAATCCTAATTGCTGTGCTAACAATTAAAAGACAAAGGGTTTATATAACATCGCTGTTGGCTAGACGGGGCGGCTTGTATGTACACTTTGTTTCTCTGCCAAAAGCACTTAGAAAATAACGACACATTCTTAATTAATTAAAAAAATGAATAAACCCAAAGCAATTTTCCTGTGGAATAATGGTAAACTGCATTACCCTCTTATTTAGATACCAACATACTCTATAACTATTGAAGATGTCATTGTGAGTGAACAGACATACACACACACACACGCACAGGACAGTTTCCTGAGATTTCTGACAGTCACTGAAAACAACTGACTTAGAGCAACAAAAATTCCTCGTTACTTTGTCCTCAGGAAAAAAAAAAAAAACAAAAACCAAAAAGAGCAGTTCTCATCCCCACCAACAGGGGGCACTGTGGAACTGCTGCAACACAGTGGAACAGCTCCCGCCACCTCAAACCTTTACAACCAACTCTCTCTTTCAATATTTCACTTATAAAACCGATCGCTGTGCTCTCCTCCATGTCAATCCTCCGTCGCCTCCCACCCAAAAAGCCAGTAAGAGCGAAACAATCTTCCATCTTCCGTCTCTCTCTCTACCCCAGCCTTCAGGTCTAATGGCTGTGGGGGTGTTCAGGCCGCTAACGTATAGTCTGCCCTTGTGTGACCGAGCACTAGGCATGGGGCTAATGCGTCACCTCATGTTATTTAGACCAACAGGCAGCTTGTTAGTAATAAATATGTGTGTGTGTGTGTGTGTGTGTGTGTGTGTGGCGCGCGCTGATGTCTGGATAGTTGAGTGAAGCGCGTTGTGTGAGGAGAATTCCTGAGCAGTTTCGATCTCCGTTCACCTCACCAGTGAATCGCAATGAATTTGCATCCAGAGGGTTGGCAGAGTGTAGGTGTATGGCTGTACATATTAGTATGGGTCTGTGTGTGTGTGTGTGTATGTGCAAGTGTGTATTTGTATGTCTATATGTATACATGTCTACATGTGTGTGCACATGACTACAGGCTTGTGTGAGTACGTTCATGCCTGTATCTCTGTATATCAGTGCATGTGGTCTACGAGTGTGTGTGTGTGTGTGTTTGCAGAAAAGCAAGTAAATGTCTGTATACTGTATATGTGTGTGTGTGAGTGTGTATGCTTGTATGAGTAAAGGTCTGCATGTCTATATGTACCAGTGCATGGTGTGTGGTGTGTGTGTGTGTGTGTGTGTGTGTGTGTGTGTGTGTGTGTGTGTGCGCGCGCACTGGGGATTCAATGGGGCTGGTGATGATTCGACACAAAGAGCACGCTGGAGATGATCCCCATCGCCAGTCCCACCCTTCCCTCCTCGAGCCCAATTACCCCCGGCGCCCTAATGAGATTCCTGCTGCATGTTCCTCTCGCCGCGCTGCCGTCTTCTGAGCGCCTCTCAGTTAATTATCAAACAGCAATGGATTCCCTCACCCTGTGGCTCAGGCAATCTAATTATGGGAACGCGCAGTGTTAATGTGTGATGTGTTAGTTTCTCTCTCTCTCTCTCTCACACACTCCTTCTATTCGTCTGCTTTTGCAGGTCTGTCTGCTTGTTTTTTTTTTTTTCTGGGGTAAAAACTTGAAATGTAAAACATGCAAATCAGCATGGTGAGGAAGAGATGATTAAATGCCAGGTTGGGCCGCGGGAGTAGAACACACACACACACACACACACACACACACAAATAGCATGTGCATGAGCAAAGCACACACGCACACACACACACCTACACCTTCCGGCTCCAGGTACAGATTGTGAGTGTGACCTTTTCCACAACCAGCTGCCACAGGCCAGACCTGCAGCCCCTCAACACAGGGGCAATCTTACCTGAGCGATGTCAGCCACCGCTAGGAAATTTGTCCCTGGAAACACGCTCCTCTCCTCCTCCTCCTCCTTCTCTTCCTCCTGCTCTTCCTCCAGTCGGAGGGGCTGCTTTTCTTCTGCCGTCTGAAAGACAAAGCCGCTTGCACGGTGAGGAAAGAGCGTCGGCGTCGGCCACGTCCGAGCTCTCCAAACACCTCGTATTGACTTATTCACAGATAAAAGAGATGCTCTCATCAAAACGAACATCAAAATGAAGCCATGTGCACAAAAGGAACACAGATACAGACTACCGAGTGTGTTTCGAATCTAACATTGATCACAGCCGGGAGATCTCCTGTATCGCTCCCCACGCACACACACACACACACACACACACACACATACACACCATACACACACCACACACACACACACACACTCTCCGCTTGAAATGAACATGTGTGTGAGGAAAAAGCAAATAGGAGTGGAGCGAATGGGGGGACAATGTGACAGCGGGAGACATCCGCACCATGTACTGCACTGATAATCACTGTTTGCAGACGCTGATTGCATCCTGGAGGATAGAGAAAAAAAAGAAATATTACATATAAAAAAAACATGCTTATTACACTGCCCATTACCCATAATGCACCGGAACATGCACTCCCACACGTCAGATGTTTGTCTTTAAATCAAGCACTTCCTGCCGTCATCCCCATCATCTCAGAGACAAGGCTTTCGATGCTGTGTGTGTGTCTGTATGTGGTGGGATGGGGGTTGAGTTGGGTGGGGGCGGCATTAATGGATCATCAGTCCCTGTCATTTCCTGTCTAAGCGAGAGGTAAGAGGGCTGTGCAGATACCCTGCTACCCTTGTGAGGCCACCGCAGACTGAGGCAATAAAGGCAGCACTCACCAGCGATAGCATCGCAACTCAGGTTGGACACTGTGGGAAAACAAAAGTGTTCATATACTGTAGTTCATAAAGATCTGACTGACACACTATCTCCTTCTTGACTTATGGATTCACCAAACAATGTGTGTGTGTGTGTGTGTGTGTGTGTGTGTGTGTGTGTTTTTGTGGGGATGATTCAGCTAGGTGGATGCAAGGACAAGGCCTTCAAGACCTACACGCCGAGTCTGAGCGAGCGGATGTTGCCGCTACACAAACCAAAGACTTTTAAACGTTCATCCACACACACAGAAGAGCTGTGTTGCTCTGCCACGAGTGGACACCAGTGACATGAAACCACAACAACAACACACGCCAAGATGTTTTATTATTTCCATTATTTTTTATCTTGCACAGTTTGAAAGCCTAATCCTTGTCTCTGTTCCAATTCCGTTTCACCCCTGTTTCCCACCCCCGCAACTTACCACCATTCAGCATATGCCACAGATAACAGTGGCCAACAAATAAAAGTACAGTTGGACCAAATCCCCAGTATAATGGATTAAAAAAGCCTACTGTGTTTTCTCCTGTCAGTGGTGTGTGTCTGTGTATTTGTACCTGTATGCATGCATGCAAGGGTGAAGGAATAGTGCATAATGCACCAGGGTGTGTGTGTGTGTGTGTGTGTGTGTGTGTGTGTCTGAGTGTGTGTGCACAGGGGTTCGAGAGTGTGTGTGCAGTGGTGCTTGTTCACTCGCATCGAGTGTGTGCCTGAATCAATCTGCGCATGAGACTGTGTCAAACCACGCACTTACAAGACTACCTAGACTTGTGTATGTGTGTAAACTGCAAAGTGTTTGGTTGCATGTGTGTGTGCGAGTGTAGGAGACAATCTGAGTGTGTGCAGGTGCGTGTGTGTGCGCATGTGTGTGTATGTGTGTGTGCGCATGCATCGTGGAGAGCGTCAAACTAGTGGCTCCTGAGGCTAACCTGAATTTCTCTTTGTGTGCATGTGTTCAAAGTGTAGATGCATGTTTGTATGAACAGTATGCATCTGAGACCGTTTCGTGTGTGTGTGTGTGTGTGTGTGTGTGTGTGTGTGTGCGCGTGGTGAGACTGCGGCTGTGCTGCAGATACACAGAGGACTGCAGGGCTGGCGTGCTCCACTGCTGGAAGACCTGAGGGGTGGCCTGCTGCAGTGGACCAGAGAGCGGAGAGAGAGAGAGGGAAATGAGAGAAAGAGAGCAAGGCGGACAGAGAGAGAGAGAGAGAGAGAGAGAAGCGAGGGATAGAAAGAGAGAGGCAATTCATTATTATTCCTCTCACATGCGGCGCAGAGATAGAAGGACGGAGCGAGGGAGCAATGAGGAGGGAGGAAGACAGAAAGAAGGAAAGAGGGAAAAAAAGTGATGGAGCAACAGAGCAGGTCAATACCAATTCCCTTCCACAGCAGAAGAAGAGAGAGGGGAAAAAGGCATTGTGTGCTTGCTGCCCCCTACTAAACACATTTAAATCAAAGTAATGAACTCGCCCTCTCTGTATGTATGTGCGTGTGTGTGTGTGTACACGTGTGTGTGTGTGTGTGTGTGTGTGTGTGAGGGACTCCTCTTTGTTGTTTTGTATGTACACTTTACTCAGTAGCATACAGTAAACTGAATTTTCAAAATGTGCTTTCTGCTACAAGCAGGCAGTGCCTTGATGACACACCCACCCACCCACAACACACATACAGACACAGACACACACACAGACAGACAAACACACACAGACACAGACACAGAGACACACAAAGACACAGAGACACACACACAGGCCTCCTCTCCTCTGGTTCTCTCTTCTGTTTCAGCTCCCCCCTCCCTACCCCACATCATCTCTGGTTCCCAAAAGCGCATTCTTCCACAGGCTGGCTTGTGAGTCTCCCTGGCGCCGCCCCTGCCGTCGGTGCTGGGTGCTGGGGGAAAGGTGGTGAGGGTGGTGGAGGGTGTGTGTGTGTGTGTGTGTGTGTGTGTGTGTGTGTGTGTGTGTGTGTGTGTGTGGGTGGGTGGGTGCTCGCTCGAGGTCTCAGACAGATCAGATGGCGCTCCAGAGCAGCTGGGCGAAGGCTGGCAGTGCCAGCGCCTGTGCCAGCACTCACTCGCTCGCTCGCTCGCTCGCTCGTCTAGAAGGGCAGCCACGCCAGTCGGATGACTCACGAGCTCTGGCAGAAGGCATGACGACTAGTTGAAGGGGGCTGGCGAGGTTGACCGTGTGTGTGTGTGTGTGTGTGTGTGTGTGTACATTGCTCAGAGCAAGTTTACTGTGTACACGCGTACGCGCACACGCACACGCACGCACGCACGCCACACACACACCAGACACACACACACAGACCACACACACCCTTCATCTAAACTCCAACCACCCCCCCCCCGCCTCCTTTCCCATCCAACCAGCCGAGCTCCACGCTGAGGTCCTGTCAGCCTCGGGGCCAAGCCTGGAAACAGTGCACTCCGCTGGGCTGGCAGTGAGTCCATCAACCCCCCCCCCCCCCTTAACAGTCCCTCCATCACCCATCAACCCCCCCCCCCCCAAACTCCTCTTTCCCACTGCCGCTCCTACTCTTCATCCGCTCCACCATTTCCATCATGTTAGCACCTTTCAGCACTCTGACACATTCAACCACGGCTGCACATTCCCCACTCCTCTCCCCATCTCACTCTCTCACTCTCCACAACAATAGCAGTTGGAGGGGATGGTTTTTACAAATAAGAGGAGCGTGTATGTGTGTGTGTGTGTGTGTGTGTGTGTGTGTGTGTTAGCATGAGCTGGCAGCCTGATTGTGGGGGTCAGTGAAGCACCATGGGTTTGGACAAGCAGAGAAGCCTGGGGAAAAAAGCGGCAAGATCCTCCCCCCCCCGCTGCCCTGCTCGACCCTCTCCTCTCCACGGCACTGCGGACTGCCGGAGCCCTCCGAGCCCACACACACACACACACACACACACTCACACACATACACACGCACACACAGACACAGACACACACCCCTGCCCTCTGGCTTTGGCGCCTGTCGAGACCAACAAAAAAAGGGTTGGGATGGCAAAGCAGGATGACGTGACCCCCAGACACCCACCACTACAAAAACACACACACACAAACACACACACACACACACACTCCACCCGTAGCTATTTGGCCGAGCCAAAACACAAAGTGCTGTGCGGTGAAATAAATAAAAAGTGGCGCTGAACAAGCAAGGCGCTATTGTGCCCACATCTCCAGGTTTGGTGCTCACTAGACAAAGCAAGAGCCGCTGCCTGAACCCACATGGAGCCCCAGCCCCAGCCCCAAAGCCCCAGCCCCAGCCCCAAAGCCCCAGCCCCAGCCCCAAAGCCCCAGCCCCAGCCCCAGCTTCAGCCCCAGCCAAAGGAATATGCTATTGACATAAGGAGACAATAGCTGCAGCAAGATGAAATCAGTGTCGGCCGAGAAACAGTAGGAGATAGGGGGGAGAGACTGCGGTGAAATGCGCTGGCTGCTCTCCCTCTCAAGTGTACGTGTGTGTTTGTGTGCGTGTGTGTGTGTGTGTGTGCTTGGCTGCGCCCCTGTTTTGAAATATGTGTTACTGTATCAGGGGAGGCTGGAGTCGGAGAGAAGGTTATGCTGCAGAGGCAGCACACAGCATAGAGAAGCTTTGTCCTCCTCCTCTCGTTCTTTCTTTCTTTCTATTTTCTGTCTCTCTCTCTCTCTCTCTCTCCCCACATGTAACCCCCCCTCTCTTTCTCTCTGTCTGTGAAAGTGCAGAGTGTCCAGATTGTGAACCCGCATGTGTTGCCAGGCAACCAGATGTGACAGACTGGAGCTAAGATTGCAGTGGTGTGTGTATTTGCGTGTGTGTGTGTGTTTCTGTGTGTGTGAGTGTGAGAGAATGAGTGGTGTGTGTGAGCGCCAATTTCTTTCTGCTGAGAAAAAGCCTGGCGAGTAACAATACACATTCATGCCAAAGCTGATATTCTGTACCATTATATTATTGATATCCCTGGTGATCATGGCACACTGAAATCTGGAACATGCATTCATGAGGTAATCTGCTCTTGGGAGGGAGGGGGAGGCAGAGGGAGAGAGAGATAGATAGAGAGAGACCTATGTGGAGTCACATGTTCATACAATCATCCATGTTTCCAGACATTATACTGTACATATAGGGGTAAAAGACCATCCCCCCGCTCTTTTCTCTCTCAGACACAAACACACACACACACCCCCCAAACAATGACAACACACATGGACATGCACACAAATACACATGCACAGACTGACCCCCCCCCGCCCCACACACACACACACAAACACACACACTTGCAAACAGAGACAGAGTCAGTCACACACACACCACACAGAGCAGACTAATCAGACTGATACAGATGCTCTAACCCAATGAAGACAGGGGCGTTTCCTGAGCCCATGGGGTCCTGCTGCTTCCTCTCTTTCACTTTTCCTCTCTCTCTCCCTCTCTTTCCCTCTCTCTCTCCCTCTCTCTCTCTCTCTCTCTCTCCGGGTGTCTGGAGGAGAGCCAGACTCCAGTGCTCCAGCAGCCATCCACACAGACTGCACAGGCTCCAGCTGCAGCTGCTCCCAACACAGCCCTCAACAGCTGCTGCTGCTGCCGCCGCCGCCCAGCCAACTTCAGCTCACCACACACACAGCACACACACACACACACAGCACACACACACACACACAGCACACAGCACACACACACACACAGCACACACACACACACACAGCACACAGCACACACACACACAGCGCACACACACACACACACAGCGCACACACAGCGCACACACACACACACAGCGCACACACACACACACACACACACACACACACACAGCACACACACACAGAGAAATATGCGCGGGCACATTCTTTCCTTCCACACAAAGGCAAAATCTTTCCCTATCTTACACTCTTTTTTATGCCGTCTCTTACACTCTTTCACCCCCCTCTCTTCTTCCACGTCCTACATGATGAGACAAAGAACACAGAGAAAAAAAACCACACAGACGCATTCAGTTCTTCAACACTGATGGCGCACCCATCCAGACATGAGCACACAAAGAGCGCTGTGCTGAGGAGCGTGAGCCAGCGCCGCAGATAGCCTAGCCAGCGTCTGGTACCGGGGCTTTCCCCTCCATCTCTCTTCCTCCTCCGTCTCTCCTTACACGTCTCTCTCTCGCTCTCTCTCTCTCTTCTTTTCTCTTTAGGCACTACTGTTCCAGAGTGGTAGACTCAGCAGACGCGAGAGCATTAGAGGATCGACAGACAAAGAGGTGGAGGAAGGGAGAAGAAAAAAAAATAAAGAGAGAGAGAGAGAGAGAGAGAGAGAAAGAAAGACAAATGGTGTCCATTAAGAACAAAATAAAACAAAGAGACAGGAAGAGAGAAAGACAAAATCAGACGTCAGAGGAGAGAGAGAGAGAGAGAGAGAGGGAGAGAGAGAGAGGGGGAAAGGCCACAGGAGAGACGACAGGATGGCGAGGCCCTGTCTGAATAATGACTGCCAGATTGATCGCATTTTGGAAAGCTGGGTCACTTGCCGCATGATATTTGCCTCATTATGGAAATGCAGCCTCTGTGGCTGGCGGCCCATTTGCATGGGAACAATGCAGACCCGGGACGCCACCCCCTCCAATTAAACAGGAGCCTGTTGGTCTTTCAGACTTCCACCTTTTTGACTCTTACCTGGGAGTGCGGAGGCAGGGGCTGGAGGTGGGGAGGAGGGGGAGACGGAGAGGGCGAGGCAATGGAGCTGAGGCTGGGGGGCGAGACGCTGGCGCTGTCAATGTTGACGCTGGGCTGGACCTACAGTCGAACAAACGCACAAACACAAGGCAGACGCATTAGCTACAGTGACGAGAGGGGGAGAAGGATGAGTCATTCGTGGCGAGACAGGCTAGCGCTCTTGACTCAAGCAGACAGAGAGAGCCAAAGAAAGAGAGAGGGGTCTGATTTGATTTTCATATCATTAACATGTGATTACTTTCTGATATACTTGGAGACCATAAGTAGAGTGTGATATTGTATGAGCAGGTTACTGAGTACTGACTAGCTTAGTAGAGTCTAATTTCCAGCAACCATCTGGTGTGCAACGTTTCAACAGCACAAAACAAAAACAATGCTTGAATGTTCTATTTCATTCCCAAACTACTTTGGTTACGTTAAGTTAACATACGGAATGTTAAAACGGAAGCCAAGTGGGAACCACTATGATGCTAATAACTGAATCTTCTTGAAACGGTCTGTGGCAAACACACTTTATGTCTAGTTTAGTTTACTCCTTACCTGTGTATGTCTTGCTAATGCACGCTAATTGTGCATAATTGTGTTGGTCTCCACAGAGTTCCCGTTCAGTCAAATACAGTAATAGCACCAGACTTCAACACCAGCTCCCACACACTGTGGTCATTAAGCCCAAAGGCAGGGGGGCACTGCTTGAGAATCACTGCCTAATGGCACAGGACCCAGTAAGGCTTTCCAGAGGAGGAAATGACTAGTGCTCGGCTACAGGCTACAGATAATCTCTCTCATCACACCTCGGCTGACGCAGCTACCACTGAGACAATTCTCAGGAAATCTCCTGGCCCCTAATGATCACAGCCACTTTAAATGTGCCTATAATGAGCTAGTGCTGTCAGTGAACGCTGGAGTCATCTCACGG